>JAABLK010000022.1:0-100108 GCA_012295415.1 Phytophthora chlamydospora | reverse complement strand
GACGATATCCTGTCGAAGGAGGCGATCGTCACGGGCGATGACACGACCAACGCGTGGCTGTCCTTGCTGCTGGTGAACCAGGCTGTCATCAACCAGGCGGACGCCCTGTCCATGCTGGCGACGGCCACCATGGACGACGGTCTTACGCGCTCGTGGGCCTTGTACAACGCAGCTTCTCGTGGCGGATCGAGCACGAGCGGCAGCATTTCCACCGTTGTCACTGAGACGCCAAGCACGACGACCCCGACGGTCACAACAGCGCCTCCCGCCGTAACTACAGCTACGCCGACTGTCACCCCAATTGCTACTTCTGCTGCTCCGGCTGCAACGGCAACTCCAGTTTCAACGACGGCTGCACCGACCGTCACGACGGCTACTCCAGTTGCATCGACGGCTACTCCTGCTACACCGACCAGCACGACTGCGACGCCTACAGTCAACCCGAAGACTGGCGTGACTTCTGCCCCCACATCGACCTCCTGGCAGGACGAAGTGGGGCAGTTCTAGGCTCGTTTCGAGCTTTGGACGAGGAGCTCCGTCCTTTTGCAGGTGCCAGCATCGTGCGGCACCTGCGCGTCGAGTGAAACCCACTTAGAAAATTGCGTTAGTGTGCACCGTGTAGAGTTTGTATTGAGACTCGCCTTCAATTAGAGAGATCTCAAAACTGTTTTCAACATGAATTTGTATTTGTGAATCCACGATTTCATCCAAACAACGTGAGAAGCAAGACAACAACGGTAAAGCACAGTGTGATGTGAAGCTCTATACATATTCCCCACTACTCACTACTTATCAAAAATGAAAGAACCAAAGCTGAGGGAGAAGCAGGAGACGCAGTGGAGCTCCCTCCGTGCTTCCAAACTACCTATATCCAAGGAACTCCCAGCCGCTTAGTTAAGGGCCGAGCTGAGAGCAGCCTGGGCGTCCGGGCTCATCTGCGCGATGACCTCCTTCATCTGGGCCTCGTAGGCCTGCAGCAAGCCACGCACGCACACCTTGACCTCCGCCTGGGTTTCCTCCTCCACGCTGGACGTGGGGGCCAGAGCCTTGGCGTACACCTCGAGCACCTGCGGCATCAGGTTGAGCGCCACGGGGTTCTGCGAGCTCACGAGGCCGTTCAGGCAACGGAAGCACACGGGGCTCTCGTCCATGTCCGCCTTGAGCGGCAGAGCGCCAAGGAACACGGGCAGCACAGCCTCGAGCGGCAGGGTAGCGCCGCCAGCGATGATCATGCGAGCCACAGCAGCGCACGCGTTGTCGACCACCACCTCGTCGTTGCCCGACGTCTCGAACAGCGGCCGCAGGGCCTGCAGCATCTGCTCGTACGCGCTGGTCAGCTTGTCGCCGCTGATCTCCGCAAGGATGCCCATGCAGAAGGCGCTGTTGGCCTTCAGGACGTAGTTGTCCGAGGCCAGGCCCTGCAGGACCACCGGGAACACGCTCTCGACGAAGCCCAGGCCGCTGGGGCCGAGCTCACGGAGCACCTCGGCGAAGCAGCCCACCGCAGCGGCACGGTCCCGCACGGCGCGCAGGCCCGTCGCGAACGACAGCAGGGCCGGGAACAGCTCCTGGAACGTGGCCAGGAAGTGCTCGCCATAGCACTTGGACAGCACGCCGATGAGCTCAGACGCGCTTTCAAGCACGGAGCCGCCCTCCTCCTCGTCTTCCTCGTCGTCCTCCTCGTGCGACGTCTGGCAGATGTGCTCGTGAGCCAGCACCGTCTTGGTGATGCGCATCAGCTCGTTCATGTGGTCCATCGTCACGACGGGGCCCACGCGCGCGCTCATGGCCTTGATGGCGTTGAACGCCTTCTCCACCACCACCTCCTCCGGGTCCTCCAGAAGCTCCTCCACGAGGCTCTTCATCACGGCCGACGCGATCACGGCGTTGTTGGGCGTCAGGATGTTCTTGTTGAAGTCGCCCTTGGTCCACACCTGCACGTCAGCGCTCGAGGCGTGCGAAGCCTCGAACGAGCAGATCACGAGCGCAGCCAGGGCCTCAGCCACAGCGCCACGGACGTCCTCGTGGATGTACTCCGTAAGCGGAGCAAGCGCCTCCAGGAACTTGGGGATGTACGGCTCGAACACGGGGCCACCGCAGTTCAGCGCGAGCTCTTCCACCGCAGCAACGGCGCGGACCTTCGAGTTCAGCGCGTCCGTGCGAATACTGATGTGGCGAAGCACGTGGTCGTCGCCGTCCTCCTCGTCGTCCGAGTCCAGACCCTCCAGGACGTCCTCGTCGTCGTCCACCACACGGAGACCCTCGTCGCTGACGATGGCCTGCAGCACGTGGGTGGCCGCCTGCTCGAGGAACGGCGCGAACTCCTCCTTGAAGATGCTCGACACGTTGATGAAGTACACGAACGCCTGCTCCTTCAGCTCCGAGTCGTCCAGCTCGAACGACGAGAAGACGAACGGCATCGACGGCGCGAAGTACGGGCGGAACGGCTCCTTGCCCAGAGCCGTGGCCAGGTAGCCCAGGCACTCGATGGCAGCACCGCGCAGGAAGAAGAACTTGGGGTCCGTGATGCCCCAGAACGGCTGGATCAGCTCGGCCACCGACGGGAAGTACGGCAGGAAGGCGTCCTTGGCGCCAATGGCAATGGAGCCAACGGCGTCGAGAGCCATCTTCTGCAGCTGCGGCGAGCCCGTGCGAAGCACAGCCACAAGCTTGGTCACGAGCGTCTCAAGGTACGGCATGACCTGCTCAGTCTCCATGCTCTGTGTGATCTCGTCGAGCACGTACAGGGCCGTCGCCTTGATGACCTTGGAGCTGTCGTCGAGCAGCGTCAGACCGATGGGCAGGATGTCCGTGTAGTGGTCCGTGATCGTAGGCTGCAGGAACTCGGCGAACTGGCCGAGAGCGAAGCAGGCAGCCTCGCGCACGTGCTGCTCGGCGTCCTGAGCCACGCGGTACACAGCCGGCAGCAACTCGTTCAGGTTCTGGCACATAAAGTCGCAGCAGCCCTCCGACAGGATGCCGAGGGCCAGCACGCCAGCCTTGCGCTTGCGGCCGTCCTGCGACGTGATGTACTCGTTGCAGACGCCGAACACGACGGGGTTGAGGTACTTGGCCGGCACGCTGAGGGCCAGCGAGTCAAGCGTCTGCTGGGCCAGGTGGCCGGGGGACTCGTCGTCTTCGTCCTCGTCCTCGCCGTCCGCCTTGCCTTCGCGCTCCAGCAGGTTGGAGATGAGGCCGCAAGAAACAGCCTCGTCGGCGGCCACAATGTCCAGCATGGTGGTGAAGATCTTGGCCACGAGGTTCTTCTTGCCGATGGTCTTCGGTTTCTTCTTGATGAACTCGCCGATGGCATAGCTGGCCGAAGCGCGCGTGCTGACCTCGAGCTGCTCGGCCAGGATGATCTGAAGCAGCAGCTCAATGAACTGCGGGAAGGCCTGGTCCAGGATGGGGAACGGGTGAGACGCGATCTCCGAGAACACGTCCATGAACTCGACGGCCTCGGCCTCGGCGCCGCTGGAGACGCACTGCTGCAGCACCGTGATCATGAGCGGCACGAGGTCGCGGAAGCCGCGCAGGTCGGCCTCCTCCAGGAACTCGACGAGGCTGCAGGCGGCGCGCATAGCCCCCACGCGCACCTTGAGGTTCTCGGGGTCCTGCAGCGCCTTGGCGTACAGCTGCTTGAGGTCGGTGAAGTGCGGCTGCAGCGACGTGCCCATGGCCTCGCCCAGCAGCTGCAGCAGCTTCATGCCCATCTCGCGCTGGTCCACGCTGGCGCTGTTGGCGCACGTGCTGATGAACACCATGAGCTCGGGCCAGTTGCCGGCCGGCACCTCGTGCAGAGCCAAAGCGGCGATGAGCGTGGCCACCGTGGAGCGCACGGCGTGCACGGGGTCCTCGGCGCAGCGCTGCAGCAGCACCTGCTTGGCCTGCGCCTGCGCGGCGGCGTCCAGCTTGGGCCAGTGCTTGAAGATCTTCTTGCGCAGCATGAGCGCGGCCAGCTGACGCACCTCAGGCTTGGCCGAGAGCTGCAGCTGCGTGAGCAGGCCGCCCACGGCCGCGATCTGCTTCGTGTAGGCCTTGAGCGCCGCCTCCGCCTGCTTGATCTGCTCCGTGTCCGGGTGCGTGAGCTGCAGCAGACACGCCTCCAGCTGCTCCGGGGTGAAGTCCGCCATGGTGTTCAGTCGACAAAGAGGGAGGTGAGCGGACTGGGGGGATTGCGGGAATGACGCCGGGTACACGCACGTTGGACCCGACCCAAAAGCTGATTCGGACAGAAATGACTGGTCGGCGACACTCGCACCTGCGGATGCCGATCGCTTTCCCGCCAAAATAGATGGCTTCGGACCACCCGTTTTCAAAGTGCGCGCCCTTTTTTTGAAAAGGCTTGTCATCACTTCGCTCGATTTGAAATGGCTTCACTCGTGTTGCAGACGCTTGCAGCTGAATTTCACTGGTTAGCATGGCACTTTGGTATTGACGCGAACTATTTTTTTTTGTTATGCAAAATGCACACGTGGCCTGGAAGTTCTGCCTTCTGGGGGATGCGGCCTACGGTCGGTCTCTATTTCCTGTTGCTGTTGCTGCTGGATGCTGAGCTGTCCGTGCTGAATGCGAAGCAGAGGCAAGATGCCCTCGAGCAGAGCGTCCTGGCTGGTCAGGTGCTGCACGGTGGATCCTCTGGACCCGAGCAGCGCAATGATCTAGCGATGACATGGACAACCATTGGTGAGCGGTTCTCCTGTTATTGCAGTTTGCTGGACGTACCTCTGACGTGTTGAGGGTCAGCTCCATGGCGGTCTCTGTTTGGTTGCTGCTCTCTCCGCTCGGAACGGATGTCACCTCGAGGTGCAAGACGCACTGGCCGTCGCTACCGGACCTGCCAGATGCTCGCACAGCACACGGCACTCCATCAACAAGTCGAACGAGCGATTTTGGTCCGTCATTCGACTCTGCCGGCTGCTGGATCTCACTGCTGCTTGGCTCTGGTTGAGTTTTAGATGCAGTGAGCGAGAGCAGTCGCGTTCGCCGAGACGATGTGCTTATTGGGATGCAGCTGTGAGGCCGATCGGGCCTCTTTGGCACACATGCCAGGGTTGGTGGAGTTCTTGGGATGACAGGACATGAAGCCTCTGTGGCATGCAGAAAGCGTGTCGGTCGTACAATTCGTTGCCCTGAACGAGAAGAGCCTTCCGTAGCGGGACGAGCGACTTGGCACGAAGAAGAAGGCCGGAGACTTGCTGCTAGTAGACTGTCCAGCGCGTCAATGTCGATTGTCTGCGGGCTAATGGCAGATTCTTGCACCTGGCACAGCTCTAGCCACTGCACATCAAAGCCTCACCTTCAGTCAGTAGATGATTCGCCAAGCAAACTGAGAGAAAAACGCATTAGTGGCAAGCAATCCTTACATAGCGAGCTGCCGGCATCAATAGCTCGGTACTGCAAACACCACTGAGAGTTCGGAGAGGCACCAGCGAGCCGACTGGGAATACGTTGCACTGTGACAGCGCAAAGCGTAGTGAGGGATGTCCATAGGTTCGCCTCAAGTGAAGTGCGAGCTGACGCACACGCTCTCGAGGAGGTAATTCAGGAGGCTCGAACGCAGTCAGCCGAGGGAGAACTCGCAACAGGTGCTGCCGATACAAGCTACTCCCATTCGTGATGTTCTTCTTGGAGAAACTCATGCGCATCGAACCAGCGGATTGAGCTCGCGTATGTACAGTGACCACAGGCTTCAGCGCTGTCCTAGTCTCGTCTTCCTTTGCTGGCTTGTATCCTTTACTTTTTGTTGGAAGGCCATGTCCAACTTGAATTGATATATCATCGCCCTTCATTGTGTCCTTGCCAAGGTTTGAGTCGCCATTGTTATTCCGGGCTGGAGAACCGCACGCCTTAGGATCGACGTTGATATGCCTGGCACAAGTCAAGCAAAGTTGTACCGTCCGGTAGCTGCGGCAGGCAAGAGAGCTCGACCATGAGACCTCTCTGACCAACACGTCCAGAACTAATAAGCGATAACTTACAGGTAGGTTGCTGATTTCTTCAGCTGCTTAAAGCGCTCGACTTGAATGGGCCCACTGATCGCTCGAAGAAGAGTGGGGATACTTTCTGACTCTGGATCGCTATCTCTGTCGCCTGAATCACTCTCAAATTGCCGGATAATCGATCTGTGGGTGACCTAGAAGAATGGTATGGCATTGATCAAGTAGCTGCTACTCGTTGCAGTTAGATCGCGGCATGTTGCTTACCATGTATTCGACTTGGTCTCTCGGGAGCATTCGATTGCAGTTTGGGCAAATCTTGAGCTGGGCGGTGCAGCCAATAAGTGACTGGTTAGTTGCGGACTGCGATTCGCTTTCTTCTGCATTGGCTGACGGCGCCGGTACTCCCGCTGTATGGTTCCCCAAGGATAAACTATAATGCTTGGCACCTCCCTTGATACCAGCGTCGAACGAGAGCATCGAGCTCCACAGCAGATAGATCCGGTGATCGGCGCCAATCTACACACGACAAACCGAATGTGAAGATGCCTTTTCTAAGCTTTTGACAGGCGTGTAAGGGTTGCATTTACCTTGAAGTAGTTGACAAAGCGAACCATTTCTTTCCCTACGATAGCTTCGAGGTGAGAACTCATTTCCGCATTGATCTTTTCAATAGTCTTCAGCACTTCCTTGTCTGTCACGTCACCTACAAAGACGCCCAAGTATCAGCGTTCGGGTTTCTCTACCAGCACCAAACTCAATAGGTAAGCTGGAGACATGCGTACGATGGCGTAGAAGTGGATCGTCGACCTCGAAAGTGGCGGTGCGCTGTACCATTGCAGCCTTGGGGTCATTTAGCAACAACGGACTGATGCACTTCTGCACCGTGCAGCTCTCCGCCGTGTACACTGACCGAACAGTATGGTTGTATCCTGACTTGGTCGGAATAAACCGCTGCAAGACGCTAAATCCAGGTTTGTCTCGATCCTCCAGTAGGTGCTCTACAGGAGCAAAATCGTCGTTAGCAAGCAGAAATCCCTACCAATCGAGTGTACATCCTACCGAGCGCTGCCTTATCGAGGTGCTCCACCACCATGTGCGTCTCTCCCGATACCGGGGACCGGTCCAAGTAAGCGTACGTCGCAAGAACTTGCTTGTTGTCCAACTTGGGCGTCGTGTTCGGAGCCCCTCGCGGCACCACAAACTCCTGCAGCACGCGCGACGTCGACAGGAACTTTTTGGTCCTGCACAGAATCTGCAACCACGAAACCACTCACACAGCATCAAAAGCTTGTCCTTTAGGCGGTGTAGTGAAATGCAGCCAGCGAGAGCGAACCTTGCCCCGCTCCTGCTTGGACGTGAAGAGCCACTTGACGAGCTTCTGCCGCTTGAACACGACCGTGTCTGTAAGCACGAAGGAGAAGGCCTTCTTGCCGTCCCGGTCGACGCTCGCCTTGGACCAGAGGTAGGCATACAGCTGCAGCGGCTGCTGTCCGAGCGCGTGTTCGCACGCAACACCCTCGCACTCGGCGCCCTTGCGTCGAGCCGCGGTCATTCCTAAAATGGCCACTTCAACTTTGCGTCAAAAATCACACAAAAATGCGATTTTTGGGATTTGCAAAGAAGAACAACAAGAAACCAAGGATTGCTGGTGTCATGATGGACGCCTTCAGCGCCGGCTTCCGCGAGTTCTGCGGGGGCGTGCAGCACGCCGTATCGCTGCACCGCATCCTGCTCTTCTACATCAAGTCGCGCCTCATCTGTGTGTCCAGCGCCAAGGTGCGAACGAGCCGCCAAGTCGAAGTGGAACTTCAGGCATCCCCAATTGTGTTATTATAATTATTTTGTACTAAATTAGCATTGTTTTTGCCTGTGGGTTGATGGTACACAGTGCTTCGTGCTGAACGGCCTGATCTTCCTGGGGAGCATCTACTTCTTCGACCAAGCTGTGATCCCCGTGATCCACTTGTTCGGCGAATTGCTGCATCGCACCTTCTCCTACGGGTAAACAGGAAGACGATATGCTACTTGTATTATTTTTCACTAATACGTTGTGTTCTGTGCCGGGGCTTAGGACGTCAGCTCAGGTGGACGATGTGCGTGATCGCGTGGATGGCTTCGTGTTCCTGCTCTACCAAGTAAGGAAACGTAGAACTAAGTACTGGAGTTTGTGGTTGGGCTGACTCGGATTTGTATTTCCTAGGTGCTATGGATGTACCCAATCTACTGCATTAGCTTCATCCTCAATACCATTTGGTACCAAGAAATTGCGGATGACGGTGCGTCTGACTAGCGAGGGTTTTGGGGCCTCGTCAGTGCTGACAACATGTTTTCTACTGCATTCTCATTATTTAGCATACATGCAGCTCCATGGCAAGCCTTCGCCCACGCCGGTGACTGATATGATTCGGTAAGTGTAGAAGGAAGGATGTGTTGCCATGCTTTGTCTGTTGTCATAGCTAATTTCTGCGCGACTCGCGAATGCTGTAGCGATGAGCTCTACCGCGCCATCCTTGTGGCGTTCTTTCTGTTGCAGACTGTGTTGTCCTACCTCATTCCTGTCATCGGCCCCGCCACAAGCTTCATTCACCTGAGCTGGTTGTACTCGCTGTACTGCTTTGAGTACAAGTGGTCGTTGGCTGGGTGGAGTCTGGAGCGGCGGCTGGCCCATCTGGAGCAAAACTGGGCCTACTTCGCAGGTTTTGGAAGCCCGTTCACACTTGCCACTTTTTTCGTGCCCAACTTTGTGAGCAAAGGCATCTTCGCGTTGCTTTTTCCAGTGGTACGTGTTTAGCTCTATCGATGCGAGCATTCCTGTTGTGTGAGGTCTAATTTGCTGTCCCTGCAGTTCTTGCTGCTAGCAATTGCATGTGATCCTGTTTCAGAAGGCGATGAAGTGGAGAGAAAGTTGCCTATTTTCCGGTACGTTTTGCTTTCATGCCAATCCATCGTCGTTGTTGCAAGAACCACACCTAAGTTTAGTGCTCGTCCCCGTATTCACTGCCGCCACCCTATAAACAGGTTCTCGCGGTGGTGGAGCTTGCAATTGCTGCGGCGTATCGGAAAGGCTACAGGTTTGAAGACGAAAAAGCAAAGGGCGATGGAAAAGCAGAGTCGTGTCAAAAGACACTAACGCGTTTCAAGCTCTGAGCAATAGAAGTCGTGGCAACAATGGCCTCTTTTTTTCCGGCTCTTTGCAGTGTAGTGCATCGAAGAAACCGCAATTCAATCGTTCACAAGCGTTCGTTCTCGAATGCGATAAGTATAACGGTCGGTTGGTTTCTCGGTTCACGCTATTTGTTTGTATTCGGAAGGGAACTCATTTCAAGCAAGACTCAGCAACGCCGAAGTGACCATGCCAGAAGCATACACCGTGTCGAAGATGCTATCCAGCATCAATGAAGTCATGGCTCCAGTAGCTACGGACGTGTGTGGATCTGTAACACTACAGCGAAAGACAGAGAACGGTATCATGCTCAACACATCGGAGAAGGAGATCGCCTACCTTGACACCAAGGCCAAGGTGAAGCACTCAGCCCAGCAAGTTGCTCAGCTGGACAAACCCGCCAAGTCGCAGTGGGTAGCAGCACAGCGACTCGCCGGCAACGATGCCTTCCACCAAGGCGAGTACAAGCACGCGGCGGACGCTTACATCCAGGCACTCACAGCGCTGGATTTTGGTTCCACGCCACAAGAGAAGGTAACGTGCCAGCAAGAGCTGCAGATTCCGCTAACGTGCAACTTGGCTGCCTGCATGCTGATGCTGGAGGTAAGCGCAACACAAGTGTTTTCGTATTGTATTACTATTTGAATTCCAACCGAATTGTTTATTTGCCAACAGCAATGGGACAAGGCCCGGCTAATGTGCGACCAAGTCCTCGCGCTGGATCCGAACTGCGTCAAGGCACTTCAACAGCGCGCAAAGGCCAAGGCAAAGCTCTGCACATTTGACGATGCTCGGTATGGTCGTGTACTAAACTCGCCATGTTGTTGTTTCTAAACTCGCGTTGTGTTCATTTCGATAGTATTGATGTTGCGCGTGCGAAGCAGGTACTTCGTGGGCCCACAACTTCGCTCGATGCAGACGACAAAAGCCTTCTAGAGCGAATCGACAAGCAGCTGGAAGAGATTTCGCGCTCGGAACTCCGACACAAGCATCGCCTTCAGCAGCAAAAGAAGTTCCAGAAGAAGATGATGCAAGAGGCGGTGGGGAAACTTTACAAGGATAAAAAGGAGGTGCAGGATCCTGATCATACTCCTGACACTTTACAGCGCCACAAGTCGTTCCTCACACTTGCGGAAGCAGCGATCTCTTGTAATGGCTGGAACGCGGGCGTCGCGTGGGTGCTGGCCATGTTTGCAATGATTATCAATGCGATCTCGCGGTTTGTGGTCGCTACGCGAGGCAAAGTTAAAATGTCGTGAGGGTAATGCGACAGACCCGTGTCGGTTCACAAGAACTGCCGTGAGATCGTCGGTGCTGTAAACTTGGAGTTAATCTGCTTCGCCGCCGTTATCATGCGCTCTGCGTCATCTCCAGACATACCCCGGCGAGCCGCAAGATCTCGGTCCCTGCATAGTATTATGTCATCAGACCACATAATTCTCGTTTCGCTAAGCCAGATTATTCTTGCGCACCTGTTCCATCCACTACTGCCCTCGGTCTCCCCGGTGCCACTTTTTGCCTGCTTGGCTTGCTTGCGCTGGTGCTGTTCTAGCAGTGAAGGCCCTCGTGCGTTCCGCAGGGTTTCCATTTGCTTTCGCATTTCCTCGTCAGCCTCGGGGTTCGCATTCGGAAGAATTGATTCGTTCACCGATGGCTGGGTCGCGGATGATGCCACACTGCTTGCAGCAGCGGCGCTAGGCGCATTCTCCTCCCGAACGTAACCAAGCAGCTCACTACAAACAGCAAAAACAGTTAGATCACCTCGGAGAAAGTAAACCCTGCCGCTATCAGGTAAGTATCGTACATGTCGAGTTTGGCTCGTTTGGCCCGTTCTCTTTCTTCAGGGGAATCAAACCAAGTTTTGTCCACGGTTGCAGGCTCCTTGCTACGAAACATGAAAGCAAAGCGTCAGCTAACCTGTGTGTACCATCCGCACTGAGAGAGAGATCCTGCAAGCCCGTACCTTCGGAACGAAACAGGTTTTCCTGGTGGAGGGCGAGTTTGGGGCCCCAGAGAATCCTTCAGGATCGAGCTTTCGGGCATCATCGTCATCCACGCTTCTCGAACCATCGGTGCATTAGTCGTGACCTTTTCGTTCTTTCCTCCATCGCGTGCGCGCTCCCACTGTTCCTTTTCCAACTGCTCTGCCTTTCGTGCCATTTCGGCCTCCACACGTTCATCTGCCAAACGGAAGCCCTTCATACCAGGAAGAGCAGGGCCAACCACCTCATCGTCGTCGTCGTCGTGCTGGACGACACTAACGGGAAGTCTCGCCGACGGCGGAGGCAACGCCGGGCCGATCGGTAAGTCCCGTTTGATCGATTTTTGCGGTGCAGGTTTCTCCTCACTAGACTTTTCCTCCAACCGCGCTGATGAACTCTCCTTAGAAGTCTCCAAGGGACTTGCTGCGGACCGGGATACCTATCAAGACGCATCACCTCAAGCTCGTTAGCCAACCTCTTCCCCTCTCAACTCGACCTCTTTCCGAAGACACTACCAACCTCGTCACTTTCTCCAGCTAGCATTCTCTGGAAAACTTTCATCAAGCTCTCTCCTTTACCGGTATCATCCTTTGCCTTCCGAAAGGCACCTTTGGGTTCCCGCAGCTTCAGCACACAAACAACAAGTACCTCCGTAAGCTTACAACTCCTGCAAAGTGTCCAGGCACTTCCACCTACCTTGACCAGCCCTAGAAGCGGGAACAGCTCCTTGAGCTTGGAGCGAATGCGTCGGTTCTCGATGCCGCCAATGACGGCCACCTCGCCGTCGTCCAGCATCTGCAGCAGCCCCAGGAGGTCCTTGGCCAACTCCGGCGTCTCTGTCAGCAGCTCGCGCACCACTTTCATGGCTCTCTGAGCATCAGTCACGTCCATCAGTCTCCAAGTATTGCATTAAATCACTGGAAACCATTAGAAGACGCGTGCTACAGAACACACATTGTAGTCGAGGGTGGGGCCGTCGCTATCGCTGCCGCTGTCGTCCCGACTGCGTCCGCTCCGCCGGTGGCTTTTCCGCTCCTTGTACTTCTTGTGCTTCTTCTTCTTCTCGTCGTCATGGCGCCGCTTGTGGCGCTTGTGGCGCTCGTCCAGTCGACCAGCGTCGCGCTCGTGCTTGCCCATGTGCGTTGTATTTTGTGTACGTTTGGTGTGACGCAATTTGTTCGAGCAAAAAAGGCAAGTTGAAGTCGACTTACTTGACCAGGGCAGGGACGATCAGAGTTTCAAGTCTACAGCTTCGTTATCTCTTTTTATACGCAGTCTTGGGTCCACGAATGAGATGGAATGAGTCTGGGCGGGTTCTTGCAATCGTCGATACCGTCGTCTTCAGCGTCAGGTTCGAGAGGGTCGATGTCCGACTCGTGCTGCGCTGGCATGGACGCAGCTCGGGAGAGTGATCGCTTGGACGGTGAGGTCTCCACCATGGACTTGCGAAGTTGCGAAATGGCTCGGTGCGTCGCTTCACGGACGCGAAGTTGCTTGGCCCGCGTGGTCAACGCTCCGCCGGCGTTGCGTAGGTTGGACGACAGCGACGTGAGGCGTGAGCTCCAGGAGGAGGTCACCTTCTTGTCCGGGCTTGAGACTCGCCAACGACATGTGGCTCTCTCGCTCCAAGCGTCGTGGAGATCGAGCTCATCTTGGCCAACGTCCGCGGCAAGGATGGATGGGTTTTTCCCTGTGAACTCGAGGGCGAGCGAAAACTTGGCTGCCATGGTCTGCAAAAGCGGAAGTGAACGAAGGGCTCCGATGCCAGTGCTCAAAGCGAGAAAGTAGAACGCGAAGCCATTCGTTGGCTCCCGCCGAGAGTTGCCAGCCATAGAGCAGGCCGTTGGAAATCAGCAGCGTCAGAAACAGTGGTGAACACAAACGGCGCTGGAGGAGTAACGGCGGCGGTGGCTTGTTGGGCTTCATTGGACTGAAACAATGATCGCATCGATAGCAACCTGCCAGGCATGAGAGGCTCGAGTTACCAAGAGCAAGAGCGGGTGCCGGAAGACTTGGTCTGCAGACCAAGCACGATTTTCCTGGCGGGAGACGCTGGACGTGAAAGACTGCATTGCGGGATAGGCCCCAAGCAGCACGTTCGAAGATCGAGCAGGAGATCTAGAACTTTTTGCCAAGCATAAATGACGAAACGCTGCCGTTGCAGTATCACCTTGTCCTTCAGTGCAAACTGAGCCACAAGAAAGTGCGTCTGTCCTCAGCAAGCGTGTGCTCGACATAACTAACGAGACCGGGGCAGGTGAACGCGTCGCCAGCGACTATGTTTGAGTAGCTTATACCTAATGCGGCTAGCTTGCCTCAAACCTCCGGAGCTGGTCGTAGACCTGTCGGAGCGGCTGGGTTGCCTCTTGGTTCTCCGGGAAAAAGCTCAGGAAGTGTCCAAGCTGCCGGATCCACGGAAGCAGGAGGCGTGGGAACGCGACAACGTCGACGGGGTCGCCGCCGGCTCTTGTGTCGCCCACGAACGATCGGAAGACCTCGTGGCTGAACACGACGCCATAGGCCAAGTCGGCCAGCGCCAGGCTGTGCCGCACTGCGTTCCCGCGCACGCCATACCATACCAGCTCGTCCGTGATGTAGTAAAAGTCAAAGTACAACGCCCGATAGGACTGCACCAGCTGATACAGGTCGTCTCGGCTGGGTGTTGCCGCGATACTCTCCGCCTCTTCGAACGTCTGCATGGCTGCGTGGGTGAGGTTCCGAGGACTCAAGGGCGAGGCCAAATCCAACGCGTTCTCGAGGTCGTTCAGAATCTCTGCCAACTTCGGAGCCTGCGATGAAGAATGTTTCGCAGATCCTTGGGTCACTAACGCCTTCTCGTGGTACGAGATCAACCACTTCCACGTGTACTCGAAGCTCTGTCGCAACAGCAAGACGATGTTAGACGGCGATGCAAATGAATGAAAAGAACAGCAAACTCCAGTTCACACGAACCTGGAGAAACTTAGCGACAATATCCTCCAAGGCCGAAATGGGGTAGCTCTCGCTGATGTTCGGAGGGATGTAGAAGCTCGCGACGTTACTATAGCAGAGATTCAAAACAATACGTTAGACAAGGAGTAGCACTTGACAGATAGCAATCATTTGACATCACAAACCTGCACGTGAAGCACAGCGTCACCTGGTAGTGTTCCGCGAACTGCTTGATATTGTACAGAGTCACGTGCTCTTTCACGCTGTGATCCCAAAGCTGATGGTGCTTCCACAGCACCGCAACATCGGGCTTGACCCGGAAAATCGCGACACTCTGGGGCTGAATTGTTACCAGCAAGGTGGATCTTCGACCGGCGCACACACCATGGTCGAGCAAGTCAACCTTAGCAACTCCAGGCTGCGTCAAGCTTTCATCAATCTCCAAGCTGAAGAACATGCTGTCGTTTCGCAGCGCAAGTCGTGCATTCGAGTCGCTCTTCGTGTTGCGTACGACAAGATACTTCTGGGTCTCATCGGCCGCTTTAGTCGAGAGCTCCGGGTTCGAAAGCGTCGATTCCAGCATTGGGAATACCAAGCCCAGGAAGGTTGGATGAGCTGAAAAGTACGTCTCCCTTTGCAGTGGAGACTCGCTTGCTTCGCCGTTTGCCACGCTTACCATTAGCTGGGGCTGGCTGCAAATGGCCCGGAGGATCACCGTCTCCCGAAAGTCTTTCACCAATCGACAGCTCACGTAGACTTCAATTTCTCGCACCCACGGTTCGCTCGCTTCAACGTCTGGCAACGCGTCGCTAGCTTCAGTTGAGGGAAGCACCAGCTGCTTCGGTTGGGGCCGGAAATGCAAAAACACTTGCATGCTAGCGTGGGCGCCGAGGGTAACGGTGGTCACCTCGTTGAATGACATCGGTGAGATCGAAAAGCTGACCTCCTGCGGCCTTGCGTTCGTTGATAGAATGAAGTCCAGACTCAGTCCCGAAGAATTTTCGATCACGATTGAGTGATTTTGGTAGAGTTTGTAGTAGTACACCTCGCTGAAGTCGATAGTAAGTCGTTGGGTACCACCGGAAGGAATATCTGGCGGCATTTCGATGCTTGATCGACGTGAACGCTTCGGATTGCCGTGATTTGATACCAATACACGGAACAAGTTCGTCGCTGGATCCAACCCGGAAGACATTCCACGTAGCGAGTTCAAATCCGCAATGACTTCTAGCCTCACATGTATCACCTTCAGGTCGGATGGATTGGCCTGGTTTTGCAGTACCATGAAGGTGGAGTACACCCCAACAACACCCCGAAGAAAGTAAAGCACCACGCTTTGATAACTATACGCTCGGTCCAACGTACCACGTTCCCGGCTTAGCTGCAGCCAAGATCGAGCATTCTTGTCGACAAGCATAAGACGATACTCCACTGAATCAAGCCCTGGGTCAGCAACACTGGCGGCACTATAAAGACTTTCAATAGTGATCTCCCACTCCACCTCTCCGCCATTGCGAACGGTGTGCTGGCCAACATCGATCAAATACCGCGTGTTTTCCAGCGACGAATACTCCGCTGGTGTACAGCCGCGAATGGCCAACACGGGCAGGTGGTTTTTACGTCCAACAGCTCCCGATCGGATTGACGAAATGTCGAACTCCTCAAAGTTATCCAGCCCAGGCGATTCGGTTTGCTCGTAAAGCTCGTCCTCCAAATGGGTTTCCAGAGCTGGTCCAGGGTATAGCTTTCGAGACTGGGTAAGTCGTTTACTACGAGACTCGAACGCTGCAGCAATTAGTTTTTTGTCTAGCACCACGCCTCCTTGCTTGCCACTATCGCCCGTTGAGCTTTGTTGCTGAAGTACTAAAAGCACATCAATCTCTGTCGACACCCCAGTGTCTAGCTTTGAGTCAGCATCGCGGACAGTTAAGAACATGTGATTTTGCGCACTCTCCACTGCGGATGAATCGGGGCCGTCCGCATCCCACGAATTACTTCGCCAGGTTGGATGATGACGCATTTTGTGCAGTGCAGCTATCTTGCCTGTTGGACTGCTAGCACTGCCTTCACGGAATGAGGTCATGGTAGCGGATGGAGCCGAAGCTGCTTCCTCGAGATGCACAGTGATTTTTACCGATTCACCAGGAGCAATTGTACCTGATGAGGGAACGGCAACTGCTTGAATCCATTCACTCATAGCACACATGTCCGACTCCATCGATCCCTCGATGAGACACAATCCCGGTTGGTACATTGAGACCGGGTTGATAACAAAGTTCAGCACTTCCAAGGTTGACGGATTCCGCACCCAGAAGCTCTCGAAGGAGTTGCGTAGTTGGTGCACGACTGAAACTGGGCACTGCGGTGAAACCCCAGGTAGCGCGGTCTGAGACGAATCCCTGTTGACCCCCGTCTTCAATTTCAAAGATGACGGCAACTGGTCAGCTGGAATATCAGCTGGCATTTCCGTCTCAGTGGCAAAAAAGTGGAGGCTGGACGAGGACAACAGAAATGTTTTGCCCGGCAGGAGCTTTCCCTTGACGTGAATCTCTTCCCTCTGAGCAGCGTCCTCCACGTTCTGGATGCTGATATCAAGCCACACGCGTCCAATATCCAATATCTCGGAGGTAGACCCATTGCTTCCAGTCGACCACGTGTCAGCTGGTAGGCGAGCAGAGGGAAGAACATGGCAGACCACACGAATATCCACTGATTCCCCTGGCGCAATGATAATCGAGCTCAGCGGCGTATTCGCAGAGCGCAGCATGAGCAAAAGCTCAAGTGTTCTGGAAGTGGCACGAGGGAATAAACTCATAATTAGTAAAACTGATGAAGATACATGCAATAGATGCATAACGTACCGGTCAAGTGGACTATGTGTTTGAGAGGAAAGTTTCACAGACAGTTCTTCATCGTACACATTCCGCAATGAGAACCAGAAACTGGCACGGTGTCGAGGCGCGTCTTGTGGTGTCGGCACCGTGACTGGCGGGAGAAAAGCCACATGATGTTCCTTTGGTTCTGCTGTTTCCGACCCGTAGTCAGAGCTCTCAGGATCCACCGCCAATTCCGCATAACTGGAAATGATATGCGCCCGGACTAGCACGTCTTCGTGATTGTGTGGATTGCACAAATTGAAAAATCGAACTGGGAACTCATGCGCCCCTGCCACGAGGAACTGTAACAGAACAGCACCAAGCCGCCCAATCAGTCATTATGTACCAACCCATTTTCACATAAGACAGACTACTTACCTCATTTGTTCGCACCAACTCCATTTCAAGAACGCAAGCTGCTCTGGGTTGCAACTTCCAAGCACTACAGTGTGGGGACTTGTCACCGTCTAACGCCTTCTCTACATGTAACGCCAGCATTCGAAGTGAGGGGATACGAATCCCCGAAGCATGATCGACTTCATCGTGTAGGTGTACACAGCATGCATCACGAACGTTGCGCACATGAATGCAAGCGGGCAAATTGGCAATCACAAAAGATACTGTCACGTCGGATACGTTTTTCACTGGGACCTCAAACGCTGATGATTTCCAACCGATGCCATAGCCAATTTTTCCAAGTGACACAGATTTTTCCGAGACGTGAAAACGCGGTTCGCCGTACGAGCCCACTATGTTTACGACTTTGAGCGTGCATGCTTCCTCGACATCAGTGCCCTCGCAACTTTCAAAGCTCTGAATCCCAACCATTCCACGGAGTGGGCACAACTTTCCGCCTTCGATCATATCAGTAGGTAGTGGGATGGTCGCAGCGATAGCGGCAAAATGAAACGACAACGAGCACGAGGTTTTTGCAGCTAGCACATACGACTCGCCGTAGAAAACACTTGTCTGTCGATGTTGTGGCGCAACTCCAACTGATGCAGTTCTCAACCTTCGAGCATTGTCAGTTGACGTCGATCTTGCCATGAAACTTCCTTGCTCTGTATCCACGAACTTAGGTGAATCGGCAGTTTGTTGTTGCTCTTCCCACCGGAATGCCAAAGGAAGCGTACTCAAAGGACGGAGCACCACACTACGATCCGTTGTATTTGTAAGCACGAGGCGTTTTTCTGAGGCTTGTGCACCTGAGCTCGACGTCGTGGTGTTCGCGGAGTCCTGGGTTTCGACAAATGGTATGTTGCTCTTTTCTCCATAAATCCGATATTTGCGACTTGAGGGTTCATTTTCAACCCCCGATGTAGACAACGTGTCAGACAGCTCATCCTCAAGCCTGATAACATTAACGAGACCAAAGTCAATACTTTGTGGTGAAGATGACACGTTTGGCGCGTCACTGATAGATGCATCAGCAATTTCTTGCCCCAGAGCCAACTGGCCGGCCTTGGCCCCTGGAACATCGCAATGCAGCGCACCACTATCCACAAACAGAACCACATCAACGAAACTAACTTTCCCAGGGTAGTGAATGTTCTCCACCATAACTCGCCGCCGAAATAATCCATTCGTGTAAGCCATCATATGGAACTCGATATTCCCAGTTTCACCAGGTGCAATTTCCCCCTTTTCGTGCTTCAAGGAGATGTGAAGCGAGTCATCATCATCAGAGTAGCCATCCGTAGCATTCGTTACGAAGAGGTGATACCAAAGCGGCAGAGCCTTGCTCATGTTGATCAGCTCGAAACGGCCCTCGTGTGTTTGGCACGTTTGCATCCGTCCGCTATTGTATTCCACACCGAAGTCAATCAGCGACGGAGTTACCCGCGCAATACTTGCGCCAGCGACGCCAACAAACTTGACAGTGAACTCGGCCAACATTTCGCTTTTCTCCCCTATCGACACATCCGGGGTAGCCTGCAGCCCAAACAGCTGAACACGAATACCGCCAACCAAATCTCGAGTAGATCCCGTTCTAATAGCATCAGACGACAATCGTGGACGAATTGCCACGTACAGATCAATAGACTGCATCCCTTTCATCACAACATTTGTCGCTTCAATGTGCAGGCGGGCATCCTCATAGACGTAACACTGTGTCTTCAGATTCGACGAAGCACAGATAACCAGTGTATGGTTCACTTGGCTCTGCAGCGTCAGCTTGTGCACTTTGCTGAACCTGAGCGAAACATTTGGACTGTCTGCTGCAGTGTCTTGCATCTCAGGTGTGACGTAGCAAGGTCCCAAGTCGAGAACGTCAAGGTGCCCGGTTGATTGTGGGTCCAGTTCGGGAACGCGAACGTACACCGGCCGTGAAACACGAATCGACAATGTCAGTACAGAGGTGTCCAAGCGATCACCGCTGAGATTTCTAAGGACGACTTGCTCGTGGTGGTGCCCGGGAACACTACCTCTGTACACAAATGAAGCCGTCACGCGCGAACCTGCTTCTACTGTTCCAGTTGCGTTCTCGAACGAAATATCACCTCCAACCAGCAACGGGGATGCAGACGATGTACTAACCTGGTCACGAGATCCCGCTAGCAACAGGAACTGCAGGGCTTGGTGAGACCTGTTGTGAATAACGATGTGGCACTTCACATCCTCCCCCTGTTGGTGTTCACCCAAATCAAGCGAATCGTTCTCAAAACACAGCGATCTCTGGACAGCTTTAACCACAGCAACACCCACTGACGAGACTGGACTGCGTGATACCATCTTTTCAACGCTTTCCTGGGGTGACGAGCTGCTCGGGTGGTAGAAAAAATCAATTCTACCAGCGTTTAATTCCGCAGCTTCAGATACGCTCTCCAGGATCGACCGACTCACACACGATGCTAGAGGGGTTGACGAGGCGAAGCCAGCATCGCTCGTAAAGCACCACTTGAGGTTTAAGCACACCGTTCGGTCAGGAGGAAGGTTCAACTTGAGGGGAAGAGTAACTCTTTCGTCCGTAGCATCTGGTAAACCGTCAGCATCTCGTAGCTCGTCCAAAATCAGAAAGTCACGCGGGACCACCTCGCATGATAAGGCTAGCACATTTCGAAACGCACTCGCTGCATTCCATGCGACCTCAACGACTGCCGCGCCCTTGTATGAAGGAGATCCCAAAGACAGTGCTACATTCCAACCACGAGTATCTGCGGGGGATTCTTCTGCTGGCACCAGCAGGTTTGAGCTGGTAGAAGATATACCGAACTGGTCAGGGGCAATGTCCACGTTCAGTCTTCGAACAGACTTGTTCGACTCTGGAATCTTGATCGTCAAGCTACGGCGACGTTCTGCAACACCAGGATCAACCTCGGGCGGTGCTATTAGAGCTGGTAGCACGTCATCATACCGCGAAACGGATGCGTCACTACCCTCGCGTTGCGGAGGCTTTTTCGCACGGGCTTCCATAACCCCATCACCACTAGAAGATACGGCGCTGGTGTTTGGGTGTGGAGGGAGCATAGACGGAGGCTTCCGGCCAACAGCGCGGCAAAAGGCGCTTTCTCCTGCAGGTGTTCGTAAAAAGATTTCTGCGTTGTACTGAAGCTCCTTGACCACATCCTTGTTTTGCTGCTCGAAGAGCTGGAACTTCCCCACTCCAACGATTGGAGTAGCATCCCGACGGAGTTGTCGCTTCTTCATCTTCTGGCTGGGAAACGTTCCATTTCCCTCATCTGCCGCTCTCGGTGAGCTGTCACCTGACTTCAGCGGGTTGAAAATCGCGTATGCTACGATTCGCCCGGTAGCTTCAGCTCCCAAGGAGAAGTGCAAAGTATTCGTACTGGCTGATACAACTCCAGCCTTCACATCAATGATAGGCTTGTCCGAGTGTCTCGACCGTCGCCTCCTTGAACGCGAGTTGGATTCAGTTTCGGACAATTCCGACTCGCTGTTGGCGCTATCGTACGGATCAAACTCACCCACCTCGCTACTACCTCCAGACAGGCCTGTGGCTTCCGCGTCACTGTCTGCTGGCGTCTCCAACTCTTTTGGAACTTGTTCTCCAGATAGTAACGCCTTGACATGTGAGATTTTGGCGTTCAGTTTGACAATTTTGTCCGTCTTCTTTTTCGTCACCGCGATTCGTAACTTGTGCTCCAGTTTCTCGAGTTCTTCGTCCAACTTCTTCTCCTGTGCTTGAGTAATGACCGTTGCGGGTGTTTCATCGACCGAAAAGAAGAAGGTCGGTCGCATGTTAGGGACCGTGAAGCTTGGATCCACCTGTATCACGTACTCGCGCTTCTTCCGGCTCGTGTTTCGGACAGCAATCTTCATCTCGCCCGTTTTTTCACCCACAAGGCACTTTCCAAAAGATATTGTTTGTCCTGAACAAGCACGGCAGGTGAATAATTAGTAAGCGTGAATGAAAACGAGATGCACCTCATAGCGGTGCTGAATACGTCAACGTACCTGATTGAAGAAGCTTGAACGTTTCGCGCTTCACCACTTTTGCCTTGATAGTGATAGACACCGAATTTTCTGTATCTTGAACGTTGATGATCTTCAATTTTTCTTCAAAAGGTCCCGCGAGGGTCGGTTGGAACTGAAAGCAAATTTCTTTAGTGCCGAACGCCTTGACCACCCCAACCTCGCCCTCCTTGATCTGCAAGAACCCCGATGAAATTGAGCCCGTCTTCTCCACACTATACACCAAGGGGGTTGCTGACATATTTTGAACAACGAGACGCTTCGAACTCTTCGAAGATGTCGTAATGCGCCCGAAATTAATGTTCTTCTGGTTCACATTCATGACGGAACGACACACTCGGCTCTTGAGCAGCAACTCTCTCACGGACAGCCGTGTATCGAACGGGTGCTTTGATGAAGCCCACAATGGCTTACTCTGGTCAAATTTTGCTCCATCTGTAACTGCTTTCTTGTTCCCTCCAGGTGGAAGTGAAATCATAATTTTGTGCTTCTCCACTCGAGTCTTCGCGACATCTTTAGTTGCCGCTGCATCGGAAGCCACGGGACTAAATACGGCGACAATTCGTTGACGCGACTTCGCTGGAATACGCAGGTTGCGTTCCTTGTTTGAACTTAGCAGAACCAACATTTTATCGGAAAGGAGCGTCTGCAGACGTTTGGTGCGTTCTCGGACCATCGCCACGATTTCTTCCTCTTTTTCTTTCGATGGAAGGGAGCTGTGACAGTATGCATCACAATCAGCACGGGATTTCGAAAAGAGCTGTAGAAGGGATGTCACCTCTTCCGAATAACCTCCATCCGCGAATGAAGTTGCAGCTGCCGCCAAAGAAGAAGTAGCAGAGGGTCTATCAGAACTCCTTCTCTCGTCTACTGACACCTGGAGCGAATTTCCTCTGCTTTCTGAAGTGCCAACATTGTGTTGTTCCTGCCTAGGCTTATCACCTTCAAGTTGACCGGAAACCGATCTGGTGATGCTGCTTGCATTAGTTCCGCTAGCTGAAGAATGACTAGCTTGAGCTGCAGAAATTGCGGTCAACTTCTTCGTCAATAGCTCTCGAAGGGCTGTTGACTTGCCCCTCTTCAGATTTGTTTTTCCGTCAGTCAATTCCGAAACGCTGCAAAATGATCTTCGTCGTCGGATAGGTCGTCCAACAGGTGGGTGGCTCATCTGTGACGAGGTATTGCTGGGGGTACCACCACCAACACTGTTCTGCGAAGTTGTAGACGAAAATGAAGGACGGGATTCACTATCCTCGTCGTGCGCCCCATCGCTCTCCAGCATTTTTGTTGCATTCGTCACATCACCAAACGGATGCTTTATGCAATACAGCCGCACTTTAGATGGCGCCGAACTTTGAATGTTCAAATGAAGTGGCGCATTCGTGATATTCTCCAAATCAAACACTTGAATTCCCACCGAATTGATCGCCACGTGCTCGAAGTTGAGGAAGGCGGATCTCGACTGGGTCAGAAGTTTGTAGAAAAGCGAATGGTAGATCACATGGTGCGCATCCATATTGCTTGAACGGACGCATATTTGCGGAATGTTGCTCTTGTTCTTCATGTTGATGATTGAAATCAGTCGCGAGTAGTTGGGGTTGGTTTTGCGCGGGATAATTTCAATTTTGAGCTCAGTTGACTGCTTGGGTCCCAGCATCATGTCATCGTTCGGCACCGTTGAAATCACCTTGGACGTCACCAACGGTTTGACCACTGTCGGTAATTCAGAATGGTTTGTCAGCATGCACGAGCTGCTTTTCAACTCGCCAATGTTGCAGTCTCCCAGATGCAAAATTGAAGGCGTCACTGTCACCATTGACGTGCAAGTACGAGCGCGGATGTGAATGGATTTGCCGAGCGTCCGGTCATACACCCGCGACTGGGCTTGTTGCCATGCACCTTGCATCAAAAAGCATCGGAATGACACGCGAAACGTTTGCTTCGTCAGACGAGCAGCCTTGAGATCAACCGCATCTGCGTTTTCGCCATAGAGTCCTTCCAAGTTACTACTCGACGCAGGCGAGTACCATATTAAAATGGTTCGCTCGACACCAGGCGGCAAGTCGATGGTTTCCACAAGGAAATTGGACGCGCTGTTATCATCCACTGCCGTTGTGTGACGCTTACGGGTATCTCCTCGAGTACTTCGCTCTGGCGAAGACCGCGGACTGCTCAAGCAGCATTATTTGCGAGTTAGCCCTGGCCGGGGAAACGATAGCTATCCCAGGCTTAAATTCAGCAAAGTACTATACACAACAGCTTACCTGTCCACAGGACTGTCATAGGTTAGATCTCTTACGCGCGACGGGACCTTGGCAGATTTTTTCCCCTTCGTCCGAAATGCCTTCTTTCGCAGATCTGCATTCCCTCTCAAGCCCCGCATTTTAGGGCTTCCAAGAGGGCTTTGCGGAAGTGCGCGGGGCTCTCTATCAAACTCAAAGTCATCGTCCGCGTCTTCTGCATCCCCCATTGGGTTTTCTTCGAAAGAGCTTCGTTTCGTCTGTTGAAATTCCTCGTCGTAAAAATCTCCCTGATGATATTGATACCATGAGCAGCAATCAGTAAGAGCTGATCGGACCACAGCAGTGCATAATTACTGACCTCATTATCGTCGATGTCTTCATCGCTGTCGAGTCCATATGCATCCATATTTGTAAAAGAGAGCGGGGCCTTCGTTCCCTCAGGTGACAGGGACCCTTTCAAACTCGAGCCATCATTCGAGTTAGTGGGAGAGAGGAGGTCATCAGTACGCGGGGTTCTTGACACACGCGACCGATTCTGCTGCAGCTTGAGCTCGAACGTAACTTCCTTCGGCCGATCACTTGTCAGTTCCACATGTAAGGCCACTTCCGTCATGTTGCGCATCAGAATCACTTTGGAACTGGCAATTCCAGTGTAGCAATCCCCAAAATCTAGTCGGCTACCGCTCATCAGATACGAACCGCTTGGCTCTTTAATCGACAATCCCTCCCTGTAAGAGCGACATAATATTTTTTAGCGGGCCCAAATCGGCGTGCACAATGAGTCTCTGAGCAGCCCAACAGCGTACCTGTGGTGCTCTTGATTCGTGATGGCATGAATCCGGAGAGTTTTTACATTTCTGGAGTCGTGTAGATTTTGGGCCTGGATCTCGAAAAATCGCTCTCCGATCTGCATATTACGCAAAAGACCAACATACAAGATGGTGAATATACACGCAGCCCAGGTAAGCACAGCAGCACGCGTTTCCCCACATCCGATGCACTTACGTCGGTTGGGCGATACGTGACGCGAATCCGCACATGGCCATAAGCAGCAGCTTGCAACGTTTTGTCTCCAATTACGTATCCGGAGTTGTAATCGGTGCACACCAAGAGCTCCTTATTCTCGCTCAACGGAGTCATCGGCGACACGAGTTTGAACAGCAGCGGGATCTCGGAGCGGTTCCACACGGTGAAATCCTTTACGAACGACCCTCCTGGCACGCAGTCATCGAAGTGCAGCTCCTTGACATCCAGCCGCAACAGTGAGCGACACACCTGCCCCTGCAATGGCACCAACATCTCCGGGATTGGCAATCTGCTGGAGACGCTACCGTCCATGAACGACGGCTGCAGGATCAGTCTCCCAGATAGCACGAAGCACGACGTTTCGCTGAGGTGCGCACGCTCTTCCTCCGACGAGTCCCCCGCGGCCACGTACACCGAGCTGCCAGCGGTGCTATGCTGCGGTGCGATCTTGGTGCAGACGGAGAACATGACGCGCTTGGTCTCCCGCGGTGCCAGCACGATGTCGCCCACCGTGCCGATGTGGTTAAACAGCTCGTTGTAGCCCTCGCACAGGTACACGTTCTCGGCGCAGAGCGCAGCCTTGGAGGACGAGCGCAGTACCGAGAAAGGCACGTGGTTGAACTCGTCGGAAGCTACAGCGCGTTCCTTCTCCTGCTGCAGCTCGCGTTGCATGATGCTGACGTTCTCGTTCTCGAGCTGGAAGGCCCACTGGCTGCCCTGGAAGGGCTTGCGCAACTCGGCGCGCAGCTGCAGCTTGAGCTTGCGGGCCTTGAGATTGGTCACCTCGAACACGAAGATGTCGGACAGGTCGTTCAGATACAGATCGCCAAGCCCCAGCAGCTCGCCCTTGCCGCCGCGGTACTCAACGCGGCTCTGCTCCGCCTTGCTCACCATGGCCACGACCAAGGTGGGCGGCGGCGGAGAGCGCGTCACGGGTGCATTGGCGTTGGCATTTGCCGTAGTGCGTACTGCTCCAGCTCCAACTGTGTCCGTGTCGCCCGGGGCCGGCGCCGGCGCGGCCTCCCCCGCGCGCTTCTTCACCATGGTTTCCGCTGGTCAAGTCACGAGCGCGGGTGCGGACCAGGAGGCGGTTAAAAGAGAACGCCGTCTGTGATTGGATGCAATAAAGGTTATCCGAGTTGAAGCCAATCAAAACGCAAGAAGTGGATCCCAGCCATTTTACTGTTGGGCAGAATCAATCTTTCCCAGATGCAGGCAGGTGAAGCGAAGCCGAAGGAGGCGACGTCCATGTCGGACGCCGCCTACGCCTTCGACGAGGAGGTGCTCAAGGACGTGCGCAACAACAAGGTGTGGATGCAGGACCCCAAGTACTTCAAGAAGGTAATCGTGTCGCCCGCCGCCACCATGAAGATGCTCAACCACGCCAACTCGGGCGTCGAGAAAGGCATCAAGGCCGGCGGCAAGCCCGTGGAGATCATGGGGCTCATCATGGGCAGGCCGGCCACGGGCACGGAAAGGGACGCCGGTGACGCGCACACGCTCGTGGTCACCGACTGCTTCCCACTGCCCATCGAGGGCGCCGAGACGCGCGTGCTGGCGGACGACGCCGAGGTTATTAACTACATGATCTCGCTGGGCGAGGCTGTGGAGCAGACACGCAAGGAGAAGTTCATGGGCTGGTACCACAGCCACCCGTTCGACGTGGAGGTGCACAGTCACTGCTTCCTCTCGGCCACAGACGTCAGCACGCAGCTGCAGTGGCAGCGCTCGGAGGACCCGCACGGCAACCCGTGGCTGGCCATCGTGTTGGACCCGCTGCGCTCGCTGGCCAAGAAGCGTCCCGAGATGGGTGCCTTCCGTGTCTATCCGCCCGAGTTCGCGGCGCCCGTCAACGAGACGCCTGACGGCACCATCGTCACGGACGAGAGCGCGCGACTCGAGCGCTGGGGTAACTGCTGGAACCGCTACTACACGCTGGAGATCGACTACTTCATGAGTGCGCTGGGCTCGCAGGTCGTTAGCGTGCTGTCCGAGGAGTTCCTGTGGATGCGCACGCTGAGCTCCAACACGATGCAGGAGCGCGAGAACCGCGACCGCTTCTCGGAGCGAATCCAGCTGCTGGCCAACAAGCTGGACGGCTGCGAGGCGCATCTCATGCCGCGCACAGGACGCAGCGCCTCGCGCATCGGCGAGTACTACGTACCGGAGAAGCAGCAGTCTCACAAGGAAGCCGAGGAGTCGGCGCTCGAAAAAATCACTCAGGCCGCGAACGAGCTCGCGATCGAGAACTCGCTGGGCCAGGAGCTGCAGGTCACTAAGAAGGCCCTCTTCAACGACAAGTAATCCAGCTTCACGGCCAGAAGCATACGAGACGGCGTTCAATAACTAATAAACGTGGACTGCGTGCACTCCTTTCAGCCTTCTGCGACGATAAATTATTGCTGGCAACAGTTGATCGCGAGGACGGCAGCCTGCCAGGCTACCTAAAACAGCTTCGTGGTAGTTCTTCCTTCGCCCATGGCAAACAGCTCCTCTGCGATCCGCTCTTGCTCTTCCATAGCCTCCAGGTCTTCCTGAAGTGCCTCACGTTCGGGGTTGTCGACACTTACAGTAACAGTCCGCTGGGGGAACAAGGAAGCTGTCGGAGGACGAGACCCAAATCCATTGCCCTTCTTGAAGCGCTTGTAGTTCACCAGACCATCTCCACTTCTGCTGGCCTGGCGAGAAGGCACCCTCTCCTTCACGATCAACTCGCAGCTTACGACGACGGGCTTACCAATATCCTCGTCCTCACACTTCACGTCACGCGGTTGCAAGACACGTGAAGATTTCCAGCTGGACGATTCTTCCGCTTTCGGTCTGGTGCTTGGCATTGCACGCTCGCTTTGGTTTGATGTCGAAGAGGCTTTTGGTGCACACGAGTTTTTCAGCGTCAGCAACAAGTCCCAATCTTAGAGCACCGCAACTTCGGTATCTACTTACTTTGTCGCTGTGTCTCGGGTTGGACCGGAATCTGCACGATGTTGATGTCAGCATCTTCATGTGCATCGCCCTTGACCTGTACATCAATCAAAACGCAGAGACGCAGTCAGCCACAGGTGGACCTACCGCTACGAATTGGCGTGATAATGGTAGTACCTCGACGATCTCGTACTCCGGATCGGTCTGCTGTTCAGAATTCTCCTTGATCGTCACATCCGCTTCACTGGAATCCTCTTCCACTGATTCCACGTCTTGCTCCTCTTTGCTCGATTTCACATCTTCATCTTCATGCTCCACTGTCGACGTAGATCTCAAGCTTAGATGTTCCGGGAAGCTCATGATTTGGACGGATGAGCCGGCGTAGCTGGCAAGACTGCTGCTGAATGCCGAGTCGTTCGAAGTCGTGGGCGGCTTCACGAAAATCACGCTCGCCGCGAGCTCCTGCACGCTCGTAAACACAGCTCCCATGGACTTGAACAAATCCACTCGGCGCTCTACAATCTCCACAGGACACGGAGGCTCAAGAGCAGCCGAAGCTCGTTGCTCGCTCTGTCCCGCCGTGTTGGAGTACCCTGTGCCTTGTGAGGGCTCAACAAGCAGCATGCGCTTGCTCGATGCCAACGAGTCTAGCTCACGCACCAAGTTGTTATCGTCTTCAAATTCCTTGTATGCCGCGATCACGACGCCGCCCATGGCTGCAATCAGCTCCTGCATGGACTGCGGGGTCAGGAACACCACCACATATCCTTGAAACAGTGTCTTGCGCAGCGGGTTGGGCAGATAGTTGCTCTCCACCGACGGAATGGAGGGATCTGAAGGCAGAAACTCTTCACACCGGGGCAGTGGCTCGGACAGACTCGGGCGGTTCAAAATGGCGTAGATCCACGGCGTGCACACCACCGGCTGGTTGTACACGAGCGCCCAGAGCACCTTAACTGTCGCCACGATGCGGCCTGGATCCATGATGCAGTGCGTGGCGTCCTTGCTCTCCGCCGCGGTGAGGTGCATGCCGATGCGCTGGCACGTGTCGTTGACCTGCGCTCGGTTGGCTCGCTGGATCCGCGAGGCCACCAGCACGAACACTTGGTAGCGCACGCGCAGCACCGTCCGCTTAGCGCCGAACGAGATCTTGTCGCCGTGGCGCAGACGGCGCGTGCCGAAGCACTGCTCCTGATTGACGAACGAGCCGAAGCGCGAGTTCTGGTCCACCAACTCCAGTGACGGCCGCGTGCACGGGTCCCTAAGTTGCTCGGGCGTGAGAGCGCCAACGCGGATCAGCGCATGCGAGCGCGAGATGGATGCGTCCGCCTGGAAGTTGAAGTGGCAGCGCTTGCGCCCCACGCTCCACTCGCCCGCCACCAGGTAGAAGGTCGTGCTCGCGCCCGTCGCGCCGCCTTCGCCCGCCACCACGTCCAGGACCCACATGCGCCCAATCCAAGGACCTTTTCTATAGCTAAAATGAGCCAACCCTGACCACACAGTGAAAGCAGTTGAAGTGCTCAAAGACTCAAAGACTGCAGTATTGCCAACGTTAACGCTACTAGCTGCTGGCCAACCTTACTCCATGTATCGTCAATCTCCTACAAAATCATTGCCCGCCACTTGTGGTCTTCGTCGCTCGTCTTCCATGGGCCGGCCTCCTCGTTCTGCTCAGCCAGCAGGCTAACCTCCTCCAAATGCCCATTCGAACAAGCGACGTGGGCCTCCATTGCTTGATGTCGTCGTCGACGCTGGCACTGCCCTCGCCAGCAGAAATCCTCGTTGATTGCCATCCAAACTCAACGAGCGGTGGGCAGTCGTCGCCAACGCTGGCAAAGGCACTGCCCTCGCCAGCGGAAATCCTCGTTGATCACCATCAAAACTCGGCGAGCGGTGGAGGCTTGCAGTCGTCGACGCTGGCAAAGGCACTGCCACCGTCAGTCCTCGTTGCTCGCGATCCAAACTCGGCGAACGATCATCCGGGCTGGGTCGTGGAGCCTCCGGGCCTGCACTTGCCCGAGCTGGCGCGGATGGTGATGCTGGCGGGGAAAGTGACGGAGGTGAGCATGGCCACCAATCCTCGTCCTCGGTGTCACTCATCGTGACGTGATCCAACGAGACCTCGTCTAGGCTCGGCGAGTAGAGAGGCAACGCTTCACTTTCACGCCGTACCGGAGATTTCTCCCAACGACTTGGCCGACTATCGGAGCGGCGAAATGTCAACCGGCGACGGCTTCTAGCCGGACTTTTATCGCGGCGCCGCCCCCGCGACTTAGACCGGGAGCTACCCCCTCGCACTAGCACAAAACTGGTTAGCAAAAGCCCAACAAACACCGAAAAACTTACAAAAGATGCGCTGCGTACTGCTGTTGGATTGACCGCGCCGAGCACGACGTTTTCGCTGCGAGCGGTGGTGCACTCTTTTCTCAATCCTGCCAAACCGTGAAGCTCCAGACCCTCCACGACCGCACTTGACCCGGCTCCACATATCGTTAACCCAAACCAGTTTGGACGATAGCTGCTGTAGGTCACCCGAAACGGTGCCCTGAAAGCCAACAACCCAGACCTCCTTCCGGAGATCGTTGCGCAAATAGCGTAGCGTGGTGTAAAAATCCCCATCGCCGCTCAACAGAACCACGCGGTCGACGTGCTGCAAAGTGAAATAAAAAATCTGTTAAGACCTAAATCGTCTCATTGCTAGTGCTCGCACATCGCGACTCTTACCTGCAAAGTTGTAAGCGTTAAGAGTTTCGTTGCTATCATGTATACCACACAGAAACACGCCAGTGAGCTGGTGAGTACATTACAGCTCCATCCTGCATATCGTACGCGTTGTCGACACCCTTTTGCACATTTTGGGTGAAATTGTGCCCACACTTGGTGCAATGGCAATTGTACGGCTTTGTGGAGAACACTTCCACCTGGAACTGCATTACAGAAAGCAGTCGTCATACATGAGTAAACTAGTACTTCGTAGGATGAAAGCGCAGCAAGAACGTACATGCGGGCCATCCGGGCGCACGAATTTCAATGCGTGGTACTCTTTCGCCAGCGAGCTGTCCCCTCTTGCATCACTCCGCTGACTGTCGAAGTACCAGCACTCTACAGTATATATGTACACAGGACATAGTTAACGACACTTCTGCATACGTTGCACTTATTTCACGCACCTTCAAACTCTGTCGACGTCAGCTCCTCCAGTTCCGCCCGCAGCTTGACGAAGTCCAACTTCCCGCCCTTCACGTTCAGATTAGCTCCTTGCGGACGCGAATTTACCACCAACAGCACCCTAGCTACCCACCAGAGCACGGGCTTGAATGCGGGCGTAGGAACCATCTACGTAGTAGTACACCACAAATGAGCAACCCCAGAGCAAAAACAGCAAACGCAGCACGCAACGTACCAACAATCAGGGCCGTCATCATCGCGCTCACCTTTCTCTTCGAGACCATAGCTCCGAGCTGCTTGTTCAAATGAAAAATGAGGCACCTAGCTTTCCGCTCGGGCCAATTCGTCCTACGTTTAAAGAAGCCAACTGTCGGATGCTAGCGAGCTTTTTTGGTCTCTGTATGCAGTGCTGCCTGTCGCCCATGTCGAACGGCCGTTCTACGTGCATGGGACCGAGGAACGCGAGAGTTCGCTGCTGGCTGCCAGCACGCGGGGTCGCACGCACGGCAACGAAGTTGTTGGGCCATAGCAGCATGAAGACCATAGCAGATGAAGACGCCGCCAACGGTTGGGAAAGTTTCGCCGAAAGGGGCATCTTTCTTCACTTCAACTTCGTAACATAAATATTTGAGTACGACGTAACATTTGCAATAGCAAAAAGCGCGGGAAAACGACTTTTGCATTGACGCACCATGTCTCGAATGAAGCGCCAACGCGAAGAACCCTCGCAGCGCAGCAAGAGATCCCGCCACCGTGCGTAGCTGCGCATATTTGTCGCGTATGCTTGTCTTGTTTCTGAGTGTGTTTTCCCGCTACTCAGGCGACTCCACGGACAGCCAAGAGGCGAGCGAGAGCGACGACGAGTTGCAGCCCACGAACGTTGTGGTGGCAGACGGCCCCAGCGACGCTGAAGAGGAGGAAGAGGATGAGGCGCTGCTGGACTTCACACAGACGGACTATGCGATGCAGATGAGCCAGGTGGAGCCGCCCGCGGAGGAGGAGGACGAAGAGGGCGGAGGCAAGAAGAAGAAGGATCCTACGCGGCCCAAGGCGCTGCACAAGCTCGAGGACAAGGTGCGACGTAGCTGGATGGGTACTGTTGTGATGTGAGGGATTCATGGTGCGGTATGGACCAGGCGCTGTCGGAGCTGACGGCCAAGCTGGTGCGCTACATGCTGTACAAAGGCGGCCTGAAGCTACCCATCAAGTTCGCAGACATCAGCAAGGACGTGTTCCCCCAGTACAAGAACGTCTCGAGGTGGGGTTTGCCTTTGCAATGCGTAGCTGTTGTTGTGTTTGGCTGCTGACGGATGCTTTTGCTGCAGGTACTTCTTCTTCTACGCGAAGCAGAAGATTGAGAACGTCTTCGGCTACCGCGTGGTGCAGGTGGAGGACAGCTCGAGCAAGGAGCTGTACCTCGTGCTGAACAACGCGTCGTCCCAGGAGCATTTGCTGCTAATGAACAAGACGGGCAAGGCTGCGTCGCGCGGTTTCCTCATGATGGTTCTCGGCCTCTTGTGGTGCGCTCCAACGCGGCAACTTTCCGAAGGTGCGAAGCGTAGGGTCATGGCCGCGTATCTGGCAATGCTGAGGGCTGACGATGCGTTTGTGATGTGCAGACGACCTGTGGAAGCAGTTGATCCGTCTCGACCCGAAGGTGAAGCTGAAGACAAACCACCCCCAGCTTGGCGACATTCCACTTCTATTCAAGACGTTCGAGAGCCAACTGTACGTACTTTCAACCTCGTGCCTGCCGTTTGCAGTATGTGAGCGTGTTGCTTATGTTATGATTCTTTCAATGGCATTCCTCAGCTACCTGGACGCAACTTCGGAGCTGAATGCAGACCTCAAGAAGATCAAGTATTACCTGTACGGACCGCGGACGCTCATGGAAGTGAGCAAGGTGCAAATTCTCAACTTCGTGTGCAAGGTGCGCTGCATTCTTTCTTCTTTCTTTTGCTACGTAACGGTGCACTGATTGAAGGTTCTGTTGCTGTAGCTGATCACGGGCCGTCCTCCGTCCGACGTGCAGATCAACGAGGTGCTGGCCGAGGATAGCTAAGACATCACGATAACCTTTCTCTCTGCAACTGCAACAACCTTTATAACCATCAACGTTTTCACTTCCCCGTCTTTGTTCCTTCCTTATCTTACCAGTCGGCCACCCGTTCACATGGAGTCCATCGTAGCTGCGTACGGGTCTTCTTCCGACTCGTCCGATGACGCCGCGTCGGCATCTGAAAGCGAAGTAGAGTGCACTGCAGCGGAAGAAGCTTCAGCTGGAGACAGCACTCACGTTGGGGCCAAGCGGAAGCGTCCCAACGAGCCACAGTGGCAACGAGCGTTCCCCCACGTCGATGGCAATTGGCCAAGCCATGTACGGATCGACATCCCAGTGACTCCAGAGCTTCGTAACCTCGCCAAAGGCGCCATTGAACGCGCCCAGGAACTTGTCGGTGATACAGCAACTTTAGTCCCTTTCGACGAGCTCGGACTTGGCGAGACTTCGACTTTAGAAAACAGCAACGGACTGCACTTGAGCCTCTCGCGGCCGTTTGTCCTCACGTACAACCAGATCGATGGTTTCGTGGACACGCTTCGTGCTGCGCTCAAATGGCGGCAATGGTATGTGGATGCTGAGTTTTTCCATGCGATAAGGTGTTCTCTCAAGTTGACTGTCGTGCACTTAGCTTTAGAGTCACTCTCCGACGTGCGCTAGTATTAGTGAACGACGACAAGACACGATCATTCCTGGCGCTACGAGTTGGAGAAGGAGAACAGCAATTCAACCAAGTGCTGCGCTGCGTGAATCAGTGCCTCGAACGCTTGGAGCTGCCCACTTACTACGAGGTACGCCTTTGAATTGAAAAGAACATGACAACGTAGCACTTACTTTCATTGCTTTCTGTCGTTGTGCTTGCTGCCAATGGCCCGGGCCCTACTGCGTGCTTTGCTCGCTTTCGGTGGTGGTTCTGGGCTTGTAGGGTCCCATTCCGCATGTTAGCGTCGCCTCTTCGATGGGCGAAGATCTCGCACAACTAACACCGGACCAATGTGAAAGCCTCCTCATCACCCGACCGAAAAAGCAGCAGGTGGCAACGCCACGCTGCTTCACGGCAAGCGTAGCAGCAGTCCACGTCGCCATTGGCAACAAACACTACGACATTCCACTCCGTTGATCCACGGATCCCCCATTTCCCCGCTTGAAGCTACAGTGTAACTCAAGCCAACGCATTGCCTCCACCATTTCGTTTCCTGCAACATCCTCCACCGCTTGTCGAAACCTTCAGATGCGTCACTCGCTTTCTGTATCCGAAGCGAGGTCGATAACTTGAGTTCGGGACCCGATTTCGTCCACCCCAGCGTCACGTTCGGGCACCGTCATAACTGGTGTCGCTGGCATCACTGGCGCCGCAGCATCTGGTCTCCGTAGTACAGGCAATGCCAGCGGGAACGGCTTGTTTGTTTCCTCATCGGAACTGACGTCCGACAAAGTGAAGACAGGCACACCATCTTCATCTGCTCGGTTGTCGCCACGCCCTCCTCGTTTCGACTTCCTGCGCTCGTTGCTTTCTGTACGTTCGGATACTTCTGAAGTAGATAGGAACAAATTAGTTTGTTTACAGCAGTGCACATACACGTATCGCTGTAGTACGCACCGTTGCGTTTCCGCTTCTTGTTGTTCCTCCCTCCAGCTTCACGTTTTCCTTCCGATGACCGTTTCTTCTTTGCCACTGCCACAGGGGCACTTGGTTTAGCGTTAATGACGTCGGAGACCGCACTTGGGATATCAGCTTCCTCGCTATTAGGTTGAGCTGCACGCGGACGATCTCTTGATCGAGATCGGCTACGTCCGCGACCACGTTTAGCTCGGCCCTTCCCATTCCCACGTCCTTCGCGAGCACGGCTTCTATTGCGCGTCGAACGGCCAGGATGGCTAGACGTCTCTGTTGCAGATGGCGCAAGGACCACTTGACGACCACTGCCAACCTCCTCATCTTCACCGAGAGGTGGAGACGAGCCATTGCTTAGCTGAAAGTCTTCGCCCTCGTGATCCTCAAACCACCGAACTTCATCGTTGCAATCTTCCTTTCTTCCCCCGTCCTCTTTTTCCTTTCGCGCTTCCTTTCGCCGCCCTTCATTTCTGCGTCCTTGCTCGTGTGATTTCACTTGCCGGATAGTTTTCACCTGAACCCACAAGTCGTTCATCCAGATCATTCGCGATGCTAGCTGCTGCAAGTCCCCAGAAACTGTTCCTCGGTAACCTGGTAACACGAGGGTATCAGTAGAGTCGTTCCCGCAGTCTACATTACCAACGAGAGGACAATTCACGCGCATTCAACAGCAGCACATACCAATGACCCAAATGTCCTTCCGCAGCACGTTACGAACGTGATTCAGCGAGCTATAGAAGTCGCCGTCCCCTGCTCAGAGCAAAAAAATAGTCAACTCGAAGCGTTATCAACTAAGATCCTCAATGATGGGTTACCCGCAAATAAAATAAAGCGGTCGCAAATCTGGCACGCATTCAAAGGAGTAAATGGAGTGCCTTCGCGAACCTCACGAACAAGGAGCCACACAGAGCGCACATACATTTTCGTAGGCCAGTGAGAGAATCTTTGTCGCGATTCTGAGAGAAAGAAAACAACATGAGTCAGTACAACAACATGATCCCCCCAAAACAACGCAGGCTCGTCAAAGATGAGGCAGTGACACACGCACCCGTTGTCAACGCCCTTCTGTACATTTTGCGTGAAGTGGTTGCCGCATTTTCGGCAATGACAGTTATACTTTTTCATAGGAAACAAGCTGACTTGGAACTATAATCACAGAACATCACATCGCCACCCAACGTCATACAACCAGATAGCTACATACACCCGATAGCGACGCCTAATACCGTACATGCGGTCCGTTTGGAGCTGCGAACTTGAGCGTGTGATACTCTGCTGTCAAGGCTGGATTGAGCCGCTGCGCCGACGGGTTCTGGTCAAAGAACCAGCAATCTACAGTGTAGTGGTGGGGCCACGAAAAGGTCAAAAGACGTCCGCTGTGTTCTGTAGCCCCACAGTCGTTCACGACCTCGGAACCTGCGCACAAATACAGCATCATAACGCTCTCTCTCGCCCACACTCGACGCCTACCTCCAAACGGCGTCAGCGCTTGCTCCTCCAGCGCCGCGCGGAGCTTGATGTAGTCGATCTTGCCGCCCTTCACAGTCGCAACAGGCAGCTCCATCAATCCCCAACACAAAACCAGCACTTGTCCTCGCGCTGCGTACCAAGTCACGCGCGCCAATCATCGCATAAGATCCGTCTGCTCAGCGTTCACCAACCAGTCGGCACCAACGTGTCAGATAGAAGGACAAAAAACCAGGGCACGAACAGGAGGCGCCTTACCAATGATCAGTGCTGAGCGAGTAGATCCAGCCGTCTCCATAGCTGGCGCGGTGGACGCCGTGGACGCGGTCGAGCTGGACGACGCCGCCGCCATGCCTTCTATGCCTCCGAGCCAAATCGAATTTCAACCAATAGACGACGAGGTGTGGACCACACTTGTGATGTCGCCCCGCCGCGTCCCTCCCATAGATTTTTTCCATGTTTTATTCCCGCCCGCCACTGGCACTGGCCCACCACAACCGAAATCTCCGCCAGCCCGCCGCGTATCGTATTGATCCGCCGCGTAGCCCCCCCCCCCCCTCCTTTAGACACTACTAGACCAAGCAGTAACCATGCCGGGCGAGGAGAACAAGGAGTTCGACGACGAACTGGTCGACTACGAAGAGGAGGAGGAGACGACGACGGATGCCTCCAAGGCCGCAGCCGAGGGCAAGGACGCCAAGAAGTAAGCAAAGATCTCGCAGAGGGGGAGACCGAGAGACGGGAGCAGTGCCGAGGAGAGAGCGACGCCGGGGGAAAAGACGACGCTTTCTCGCTCGCCTGGATACCCCTCGAGCTCCAGTGCTGGCTGGATGGCCGGCGTCGTGACGACGCAGTCGCTGGACGCTCGCCCCGCTCGCTCTCGGAGCCTCGCCTCGCCCAGCCCAGCGGAAAGAGCCCAGTTTGTTAACACCTTCTTCTGTATCTGTTCCGTGGTGTCGCCGACTGCGTGATCTTCGGGGAATCTGCTGCTGATCGACAGGGGCCACTACGTCGGCATCCACAGTTCGGGTTTCCGTGACTTCATCCTCAAGCCTGAGTGCCTCCGCGCCGTCGTGGACTGCGGTTTCGAGCACCCGTCGGAAGGTGAGCTGAGCCGCCTTGATGTTCATTGAAAGATGTGGATCTCATCGCTAACGACCGCTGTGTGATTCTATTTGATGTGTGCAGTCCAGCACGAGTGCATCCCCCAGGCCGTGCTCGGCATGGACATCATTTGCCAGGCCAAGTCGGGTATGGGCAAGACCGCCGTGTTCGTGCTTGCTACGCTGCACCAGGTACGAAGCTGCCTTTCTCATTGTATTGGGCCCTTAATAGTAGATGACTTACTGTTGCATTGATCCCCTTCAGATTGAGCCCGTGGACGGCCAGATCAGCGTCATGGTGATGTGCCACACCCGTGAGCTGGCGTTCCAGATCGCCCACGAGTACGAGCGTTTCAGCAAGTACCTGGTGGACGTCAAGACCGGCGTGTTCTACGGAGGTACGATTCGTGATGTGTGACGAGATATGTTGGTAGGCTCAGTCGCTCACATTCTCGTTTGCTTGCAGGTGTGCCCATCTCGCAGAACCGCGAGGCTCTGAAAAACAACCCGCCCCACATCCTTGTGGGCACGCCCGGCCGTATCCTGGGTCTGCTTCGCGAAAAGACCCTAAAGCTGGACAAGGTCAAGCACTTCGTCATGGATGAGTGTGACAAGATGCTGGAGGCCATCGGTACGTCTTAACGTTTGATACTGGAATGGCATAGATTGTAACCGAGTCTAACCTTCGTCTTTTTACAGACATGCGCCGCGACATCCAGGAGATCTTCAAGGCCACGCCGCACGACAAGCAAGTGATGATGTTCTCGGCTACTCTGAGCAAGGAGATCCGCCCCGTGTGCCGCAAGTTCTGCCAGGACGTAAGTAACCCGGCTTTTGTGGGGAAATGCGACTGTCTCGATTGTGGTATGCTAACAAATGATGCATTTGACTTTGATTCACAGCCGATGGAGATCTACGTCGACGACGAGACGAAGCTGACGCTTCACGGTCTGCAGCAGTACTTCATCAAGCTGGAGGAGTCGGAGAAGAACCGTAAGTTGAACGACCTGCTGGATGCGCTGGAGTTCAACCAGGTGGTGATCTTCGTGTCCAAGAAGAACCGTGGTCGCGAGCTCAACCGTCTGCTGAACGAGTGCAACTTCCCGTCGATCTGCATCACGGCCGACCTCTCGCAGGACGAGCGTATCAAGCGGTACAAGAGTTTCAAGGACTTCCAGAAGCGTATCCTGGTGACGACGGACCTGTTCGGCCGTGGCATGGATATCGAGCGTGTCAACATTGTCGTCAACTACGACTTCCCGAACGACAGCGACCAGTACCTCCACCGTGTGGGCCGTGCCGGTCGTTTCGGTACTAAGGGTCTGTCGATTAGTTTCATCTCGTCGGAGGAGGACACGGAGATGCTGGCGAAGGTGCAGTCGCGTTTCGAGGTGAACATTCCGGAGCTTCCCGACCAGATCGACATCTCCACCTACATGACCACTTAGGCGAGCAGTTGACGAGGAAAGGAAGGAGGGAGCGAAAAAAGCGAAAGCTGTGTTCAAACCAACCGACCAACCTCGCGTTTTTCAACGTGTGCGAGCTCCGATTTCGGAAGAAAGCTTTGCTGCTGCTGCGTGGCTGAATGAATATACCCAAAGCGAGACTGCGGACGGCGCTCTACGACTCGGCTCGCGCTGTTTCTGCCTGGCGTCGTCCCAAGCCGCCGGTTCCAAGTGTTACTCTTTTCTCCGTCGCTTCGTCGACCCATCGATATCCTTCATGCCTCCGAGGTGGCTCTTGTACTTTTCGCGGATGCCGTCATTGCGCGCCCAGAGCGAGTCGCGGTTGGACGTGTCTTGGTCGGCCAGATGCGTGTACTTCGTGCTGTGAATTATAAATCGTGAAACAAAACAAATGAAGAGTTAGAAATGCTAGCGATCGCGCACACTCCAGACTCCGTACCGGCCAGCACGCCCGAAGTTCTTGACCTGCATCACCTCTGGAAGCATTTCCTTGTTGAACTTATCCTCCAGCGTGGCCTCCGTGGCATCTCGCTTGCGCACGTCGTCCTTTGTGCGAATGCTGTCATCGTCAACGTAAAAGGCGCCCTTGTGGTAGTATTTCTGCATGAACTTGAGCTTCATCTTCTCCTTGGGCTCGTTCTTCTTTAGCTTGCTGCGATTCAACAGACAAGTTAGAACGGGATCAACATTCTCCTGTTCATTGAACAGCATAACGTACGCGTCTTCGGCAGCACGTTCCTCCTCGGTCATATTGCGCCTCCGCTGCGTTTCTTCCTCCTCCTTCCTGCGCTGCTCCTTGCGGTCGCGGTCACTATTGCAGCAAACACAAAATGTCAGACTACTTATCACCGCCTGAGGCATGCCGCCACGCACCGTTTGATTCGCCTCATTTCACGCAGTTCCCAGTCGCGATACTCTTGTGCCGGATCCAGACCGTCCGTATCATCAGGCATCTCTACGTCGGTGGACTCGCCCTTATCTGCGCCCTCCTGCTCGCGTCGAATTTCTTCCGCAACCAAGCGGCGCGATTCAGTTTTCTTCGACTCCAGCTTCTCTTGCTCGCGCTTCTGGCGGCGTTCTTCTTCTGCGGCCAGCTCCTCTTGGCGCTTCACAGTCCCGCGCGCTTTCTTCGGAACGAAAACAGGCTTCATGATCTCTTCACCAGGCTCCGAGTCATCCGTGTCGGTCTCATACTCCGAGCTGCTACTGCTGCCGCTGCTGGAGTCGGACTTGTCGTTCGCGGCCATGGCAGCTGGGGCAGCTGCACCCCGCTTCACAATTTGGGGCTCCACAGGCTGGCGCCCGCTCTTCTTCTCCACCACCGCACCCTTCACTTCCTCTGCTTTTTGGGTCTCGCGAGCCTTGGCCTTGTTACGCAGCATGCGGCGACGGCGGTCGATGTCGGAGTCGTCTTCCTCCTCCGAGCTTGAATCTTGCAGAGCCTTGGCAACATCCTCCCCGCTAGAGTCTTTTTCCTCCTCAGAGGATGAAGGAGAAAGCTCTCTCCGGCCGAGGCCTCTCGCTGCGGGTGCAGCAGCACTGAGCACCTGTGCCTCCACTCGTTTCCGTCCAGTGGTGATCACCGGAGTTGCAGGTTTGTGATGCGCCTTCGCCTTTGGGAGCCTTCGCACCTGGCTGTGGGCCGTCACGAAGCCACGGTCTTCCTCGTAGCCATGAGCGAATGCGGGCACTTGTCCAGCTCGGTACCGCGCTACCTTCTTGGTCGGGTCCACCTTGGGCTTCAGCGGCTTGAACACCTCCGTCTCCTCTCTGACGAAGACACACATCGAGAGTTAGAGCACATAAGCGCCATATCCACAGAGTGAGTACGCACTTGGTGTTGGTATAGCGCAGAGACACCGGGTCGCCCGGGGTGTCGTCCGGCAGCAGCAGCCCCAAGTCCTTCTTGGTGAAGAGCGACATCGTGCCCGTTTGCCAGAATGGAAATTGTGTACCAGTGATGTAATTGTGGTGTGGTACACATCATGAAGATGGCTTCGTTTTCCAACAACTGCATGTTGAACCTCCAAGGAATCTACGCAGGCTTGGATTTCACGATGGAGTCCATTTCATCTCTAGTTTAGTTGCAAGGCACATCGGTCTCAATTTTGAGCCTGTCGGAAGGTTTCCCCCACATTACAGGATCGGAATGCGAGCTTCAGCACTGCAAACCAACGTCACGCCGCTCCCAGCTTCATGATTGAGCCTCTGTTGTGTTGGAGCCAGGAAATGAGACGCTGCATGGGCTTGGCCCTTCGAGCTACAAATAGAACTACGCGCGATCTTGCGGCGAAACCACCAGCTTGGCGTCTCTGCGGCCGCTGTCAGAACGCGATAAGGACTCTCGCACCAAGCACCTTCAGCAGCGATGGATGATGGCATGAGCGCAGGCGAGCTCCGGCAGCGGTACGAGCGCGGCGGCAGCGTGCGCGACTGCGACCTCAGCGCGGCTCAGCTTCGCTCCAGATACGCCATCGCCGGAAACAGTACGTGCACGCTTGAATTGCCAACATGCTTAGCTGTTAATTGAGCTCCATGTGACTAATCCGCTGTTGCCCCGCGCAGCTTTCAAAGAGAAGCCGTCCGACTCCAACCCAATGATGATCATCGCGGCGGTGGTACTTCTGGTGATCCTTGCTGGAGGCGCGTACGCGTTCACAGCGCAGTAGCATCTCGCGTTTGCGAAACTACTTTCAACAAGGGAAAACACACGGCTGCGATGCTGCCCGAGTCGTCTCGACGTTGCAGCGTGAAAGCCGATCAATACATTTTTTTTTATCAAAGCTGCAGGCAAATTCGTTGTTCAGCACCCCGACACAACTTCTTTCGCATTTGGGGCCTGTACCCGACAGATAGCGGCGTGAGCTTGGCGGAATTGTGACTTCCTCGGGCAATTCACAGGAATCGGTCGCTTTCAAATCCAAGGCGTAAGTATACTTACCCAATCCAGGTTGTGACTATATCCTTACTTGCACCTTGCCACGAGCCAAACTTCAGTCCAGTCTTCGCCGGCTCGCGCGCAAAACCTCTCGTCCGCCATGGCGTTCCAGACACCCATGTCGATGTTGGGGCTGCCCCAGACACGCCCTCGCGTCTCCTCCTTGGCCGCCAAGGAAGTTGCGCTGTTCCGGCGGCGGCGCGCGATCGCGGGCGTGGTGATCGCGGCGCTGTGCCTGTCCGTCGTGATGACCTGGCGCCTCTTCATGCACCTGCCGTCTTCCGTGGCGCCAGTGGCGGTGATGGCTCCACGGCGCACCTTACACCAAACGCTGTCACCTCAGGCCAAGCAGCAGCAGCTGCTGCAAGAGGAGAAGAGGCTGGCTGACGAGCGCCAGCACACGGAGGAGCAGCAGCGAGAGCCGCGCGGCTTCCATGACGAGAAACAGATCGTGATGGTGCTCACCCACTTCCGAGACAGCGACGCGTGTGCGCAGACGATCGTCGACGCGCGATCCTCGGCATTCCTGGCATCTCGTGTGCACTTCCGCGTGTTCGAGGAGCTGTTCCTGACTGAGGAGCAGACGTGCGTGCAGCGGTTCTGCGAGCTGAAGCCCAGCGAATGCAAGTTGCTATTGCGGTCCGGACAGCTTCGAGCCCAAAAGAGAGACGCGTCGGGGGCGATCGGAGCGACCGTCGCTCGCTACGTGGCTGAGGGAATGGTGGAGCGCAAATTTGCCGACGACTTCTACATGTCGGTGGATCCGGCGATCGTGGTGTTCACGCCCAGCTGGGACCTCGCGCTGCTTAAGCAATGGTATAGCGTGGGCAACGACATGGCCATCCTGAGCGTCGCGCCCAAGTCCATCGAGCTGCAAGGCCTGACGAACTCGACGATCCTCGTGCAGTGCTCGGCGCGCATCCAGTCCAAGTCGGAGGATGCGGTGGTTGAGTTCAATGCGCCGGAGCCGATCCCCCGACAGGGCGCAGCGCTGCTTTCGCCCGTGCTGCAGACGCAATATTCGGAGGTGTTCCATTTCGGCCCAACTCGAGCGCTTTTCGACGTGCGCTCGGATCCGCACACGCCGCTGATCTCTGTTGGCCACGAGTATGCGCGAGCCACGCGCTTCTGGACCCGTGGCTACGACTTCTACGCACCCAACGAGGACACGCTCTTCGCTCGGTACAGGTGGCAAGAACCCCCGTTGCCCATGTCTTCCGGCGACATTGACGACGATACGGACAAGCGGCTACAGCGCAGGACGGACGAGGCCGATCGTCGCGTCCGACAACTGCTAGGACTGCCTGTGTCGGTGCAGGACGGTCCTCTCGAGCAGGCTGACGCCTATGCTTTGGGCAGCCAGCGATCCATGGAGGCGTGGCACAAGTTCTCCGGCGTGGACCCACGCGCAGCCTTTAACGAGGCAACGACCAACCAGTTCACACTCTGCGGCGCCATTGCCAGCGGCGAGGTGCACTACGTACCGTACTGAAGGTATCCATCTGCACAATTTATAGTCTTGAATGTATCCATCCACACAATGTATAGTCTTCCATGTATCCATGTACACATTTATCCAATCGGATTGGCTGAAAATACATTTGTTTTCATCCAATCACAATCGGATCGCCGACGAGTCAAAGCCCACACACAAATCCCGAGCGGCGCGCGCAAGACAGGCAGGGACGATGAACGTGGAGGTGGTGCGCCAGAAGCTGGTAGACGGCGACGCGGATGTCGTGCTGAAGGAGCTCGTGGACCTGTACCGCCGCGCTGAGATCCTGCACACACCGCAGCTGGGCCGCATCCTGGAGGCGCTCTTCCCCGTGTGGAAGGGCCTGCTGCACTCCAAGCTACCGCCGCAGCAGCGCGCCACGACGCAGAACCGGAGCCGCAAGGTGCTGATGCAGATCCTGAACCGCCTGCCGAGCAACGAGGCGCTGCGGCCGTACGTAGCGCAGCTGCTGCAACTGCTCATGGAGGTCCTGCAGAAGGATAACGAGGAGAACGCGCTCATTGCGCTCAAGACGCTGTTCGACCTGCACCGCAACTACCGCCCGGCCCTGCGCAACGAGGTGCAACCGTTCCTGGAGCTCGTGCAGCTCATGTACAAGAACCTGCAGACGACCATGAAGAAGCAGTTCAGCGGCCCGCCCGAGACGCATAAGTCGAGCAGCTCCTCCGTGTCGGCGGCGACGACGCCCACCGCGGCAAAAACGGCAGCTGTCGCTAGCGCTGCTGCTACAACCGCTGCTCCTGCGGCTGGGAGTGATGCGGCGAGAGCGGCGACCGAAACAACACAAAAGGCGGCATCGGCGAGTAGCACTACCACCCAGACTGATACGACAGCAGCAGCAGCGACGATAGCGACGGTGACTCTTTCGACTTCAGCCCCGGACAATAGTGCCGCGAGTTCGACAGCTGCGGTTGGTGGCGAAGCCGCTACGGAGGAACTTATCTACAGCAATCTAGAGTCGTTCAAAACGATCTCGGAGCTGCCACTGATCATCATGCTGCTCTTCCAGTGCTACCCGAACTACATCGAGAGTTATATCCCAGTGCTAGTACCGTTGATGATGTCGGCATTAGCTCTGCGTGCGCCTGATGGTGCTGCTACGACGCATCCTTCGCGGTATTTAGACTTCTTGGATTGCCAAGTGAAGACGCTGTCTTTCGTGACGTACTTGCTGCGTGGATGCGCCAACCTGATGCGCCCGTTTCAAGACGCCATCTGCGAGAACACCGTCAAGTTGCTTGTGGCTTGCCCCAAGGATGCCTTCGTGCTTCGGAAGGACATCTTTGTGGCCGCAAGGCATATTATCTCCACTGATTTTCGCAGGGGATTCTACTCACAGCTGGAGCTGCTCATGAACGATGATGTGCTTGTGGGTAAGGGGCGTTGCAGCTTTTATCAGATCCGCCCACTGGCATACTCGACGCTGGCAGATATGATTCACCACGTTCGAGACATGCTCACGTTGGCACAGGTGAGTACGATTGTGGATTTTTACGGCAAGAGAATCCATGATCCGACGCTACCAATCTCGATACAGACCACCAGCATTCGGCTGCTGCTCAACCTCGTTGACATCAGCGCGAAGAACGAGGATGCCGACGCTTGGAAAGGCCGCAATATTCTGTCGCGCATTTTGTTAATTATTTCTGGAAAATTTGGCACGACGCTCGCGAATTTGCCGATGGCACTTGCTACAACGCTTCGCAGTAAGTCGAGTGGAGATCGTAGCGACTTATTGGAAGGAGGTGCAATGGATAAAATCAAGCAGTCGAGTCTGCTGCCAAAGGAACCTGTGCACAAAACACAGTACGAGAAGAAGCTGGATGCACTGTTATTGCCTCATATGCGTGTTCAGCGGCCTGCAGATTCCATTTCAGAAGAGGAGCCAAGCATTCGTGACATCAAGTCTTTGTTGCGAACGATGATCCTAGGCGTACGAGCTGTGATTTGGTGTACGGCTAATTACCGGAATCCGCACGCCAAAGACTTGTCCACTGTTGATGCAAACACCACAGATGGAAGTGGGATGGTGAGTGCGCAGAGGGATCACACAGGCCTGGACACTCGTACCATGGACGTGGTGACAAGTGCACCCAGTCGGTCGACTGGTGGGGGAACGGAGCACATGTATCCGTTAACTGATGACGAGCGCCTACTTATTGCGAAGGTGCTGCGGAATGGTCTGCGTTGTTTCATCCTGTACACGCTATCGGAGAACACGTTGTCAGAGGAAAAACAAATGCTGGATCACTTTGCCGGTGCGTTCACCGTTTTGGATGCCGCTGATTTCCGAGATCTGTTCATTTCAAATATCCAGCTTCTCTACGAGTGCATTCTCCAGGATCACGCCATTCTGACGATTCCTCAACATTTCTTGGCTAACTCGAACGTGAGTTGCTGGTTTGCTGAGATCTTGCTGAAGTTCTTGATCACGCAAATGGAGGATTTGAGTGTTGAGGCAGAAGGAGACCTGCCCGACACAAAGCGCGCGGATAAGGTGATGGCTATCGAAAACTTGCATTTTGAGAAGATGCGGCCTGTGTCGCAAGTGCACCGTGCCTCTATCGTGCTTCGGCTCTTCAAGATTGTCTTCGGTTCAGTTACGCTCTTTAAATCCAACGAATCTGCGCTATTTCCGCACCTACGAACGATCATCGAGTCGTGCCTGAAGCAAGCCACATTCACAAAGCACCCCGACAACTACCTGCTCTTGCTGCGCGCATTATTTCGGTCGATCTCAGGCGGCAAGTATGAAAACTTTTACAAGGAGGTCTTCCCATTGCTGCCGGGTGTGCTGTCAGCTCTGATGCGCTTGCAGAAGCACATCGGCAAGCCAGCGATGCAAGAGGTGCTTTTGGAGCTTTGCTTGACGATTCCCGCACGACTGAGCTCCCTGCTTCAGTATCTTCCGTCCCTGATGAAGTCAGTCGTGCGGGCGATTCTATCTCGTGGCGAACTGGCGTACTTGGGACTGAGGACACTTGAGTTCTGGGTAGACAATCTGAATCCTGACTTTTTGTATCCCATCATGACATCCCAGGACCGGTTGCTCACAGAAATAATTGAGGCCTTGAACACGCACCTCATCCCGCCACCGTACCCGTACGGAGAGCTGGCCATGCGTATCCTTGGCAAGATTGGTGGGCGGAATCGCCAGTATCTTATGGATTCTCTGAACCTGGACTATGAGGAGCATTCATTCACAGGTTTAACATTCACTTTTCAGTGGGGTGAAGGAGATAACATGGATGTTGACATGGAAAGTGACGGTAGTGCACTGCCACAAGGCGGTAGGTTCCCGATGAAAATGGATGCGTTAGTCGCGCGGGCAACACAAGTACTGCGGATGTATTTAAGAAAGTCGTCTGCAGAGCGCAGTACTATTGGCAAGGCAGACTCACGACTTGCTGATGCCGACGAATTCGAAGAAGGTGAAACCTTGGCAAGACCCTCTTTTCTGCTTGAGAAAGATGAGAAGACGCTTCAATTGGAGACAGAGACGATGGGGAAAATTCGTGGATCCATTTTGCAGCACAAGCGGTGTGCGTTTATGTTTGTTTCTCGCGCGGCTGTAGTATCCCTCAATGTCAACCACTGTGCTGACGCTGACCAAGAGATGGCTGGTAACGGTACAGACGCTATCGACTTGAGTGCGCAGCATGTGGAACCCATGAGGAAGGTGATGTCGCAAGAAGCATTGCGAGATACCCGGAAGCAGTTATTGCAGGTTTTGTTCGAAACAATGGTGGATGCTGATGTTGGTGCCGAGGCAAGGGAGGTACTGGAAGGGATTGCGGGCCATTTGACGATCGTGGCCTTGGCTAATTGCTCGCGAGACCAGCCAGACTTTGCTGTACTTTCGTCCTTGCATGCGTCAACGCTGTATGCAGCGACACGAGGTCTATCACCTGGCCGACATTTAGCGACGACAAAGCGTATTGAAACCCTGCGTCAAGCGGCCTATGGTATTGCCAACATGACCGAAGTCGACGTGACGAATGATTTTTACTCCTTTGTGCAAGTGATGTCAGGTGCACTGAGTTCGCCGGACCAACGTATCGTGGAAACAGCGAAAAATATTGTCACTTTCATCGTCAAAACGGCAGTGGACCAGTTCGAGTCTCCTCAGTTAGCTGTGGAACGCGGAGGTGGATTGTTCAACAGTATGTGTGAAGTGTTTGCACACGGATGCTACGATAAAAGAAGTTGGCGCCTGAAACTCGGAGGGGCGATTGGCCTCCAACTTCTTGTGAATCTGCTGGAGGATCAATGGTGTCACGAGAATGAGCTTACGATTATCAAGGCGTTGTTCTTCGTGCTGTCGGACCACCCGCCAGAAGTGAGTGCAACGGTAAGTGCTGAAACCGGGGAGACGCTTGTGATGGTTGTGAAGACAGCCTGGAGAGTTCGTTCGGGATATGCGGACAAACTTGGTGCCGATGAATCCAAGAAGAAAGACTTCTTGTCGTGTGTTGCTTTTCAGGACACGGAAGTGTTTCAAATGTTCGTGGTGGAGTTGCTGAGCCCAAAGGCACCGACACGGCAGTATGCAAAGCAATGCATCGCGACTGTTGCGTTACTGCAAGAAACAACTGCTTCAGCGCTGCTGTATCCGTACAACCAACTGATCAGCAAGCAGATAACGGGCTGCAATCTGCGTATGCTACCAAGCAATACTAGAACAGGATACGTGGATGCCATGGCATACGCGCTTTCGCTGGAGCCGCCTATCTTCTCACTGACGAAGGAGATAATGGTGTTCCTTCAGGAAGTATGGAAATTGATTTCAGAAGACTCACAACGTGATGGAGTAACGATGATTGGCGCTGAGAGTCCTACGAACGTTGGGGGTACGACGCCGGCGATTCCCGGCTCGGGTGTATCGGCTCAAGAATACCCGTTTGGGCTTTCGCAAGCGTGCGAGCTGCGTATTGCAGCCGCTAAACTGCTCCGTGCAGCATTTCTGACAGCACCCAATGATCTAAACCAGCACCCTGAGTATCGCAATCGCTTTGTTGGCGTTTTCTTCCGATACCTGACTGGACAGCCCCCTGAGCTGGTTCAGGTAGCTCAAAATGCTCTTACGGATGTGATTCAGCTGAACAAGCAAAACAAGGATGTGTTTTTGCCGAAGGAACTTCTGCAACAATGCTTGAGGCCGGTACTTCTCAACTTGGCGGACTACCGGAAGCTCAATCTCCCGTTGTTGGAAGGATTGTCGCGACTGTTGACGCTACTCAGTAGCTGCTTTAACGTGACGCTCGGCGAAAAGCTTCTGGAGCATCTCAAGCAATGGCGTGATCCAGATCGAATCATCAAAGCAGGGATTTGGAAACGGGGCGAAGAACCTGCTGTCGCAGCAGCGATCGTGGATCTCTTTCACTTGCTGCCTCCAAATGACGCCTTTTTGGAACCGCTCATTAACTGTGTGGTGGATCTGGAGGCTGTATTGCCAAAGTACGGAAGCTACGGCAAAATGAGCTCGCCGTACCGGATTCCCCTGACGAAATTCTTGAATCGATACGCGTCGATGACTGTTTCTTTCTTCCTGAAGCGGGAGCATTTGATAGAAGTGAAATACTCGTCACTCTTTCAGCAGCTCATCAAACTCCCTGAGGCAGGACCTTTACATGCTGCCATTATCGGTGAAGGTGGTGCAGAGTCCTTGATGGATGCAACGTTTAATGCAGCGCTGAAGCTCAACCCCTCTGGTTCAGGTGATGCGAAGGGAGAAGCAGAGGTGTCAAGCGACGCCAAGATGCAGGCCCAAATCCAGATGAATGCGCAAAAGGCAGCCGTTCAAGCTGTCGCGAACGCACAAGCTCAAGGAATGACAGCATCCGTGGCGGAGGCGCGTGGAGTTCAAGCTCGTGCGGCGTACGTTGTAAAAGCACAGGCTCAAGTGAACGCCCAGCAGGCTTTGAAGGTGCAGTCTCAAGTTCAGATTCAGGCCAACGCGCAGAAACTGCATGCACAAACACTAGCCGCAGCGCAGGCACAAGGGTTGTCGCTGGTTCAAGCTCAGGCTAAAGCTCAGTTCGCCAGCAAGGACTACATTGCTAAAGCTCAGAGCCACATCTCGTCAGCTACGATGCAAAACTCGTTGCCTAATCCTGCGATGAGCTCGCTCGTCACACAGCAGCAAGCACAGCAATTGCAAGCTCAGATTCAAGTGAATGCGCAGAAAGTTCATGCCCAAGCACTCGCGACAGCACAAGCGCAAGGCCTGAAACCGATGCAAGCTCAAGAAAAGGCAAAGCAGGCTCAGGCGACGTACGTGCACCGTGCGAACGCTCAAGCCCAGGCGAAGATCGCCCGCGCTCAGAGCCAAGGCCTAGCATCATCACTGGTCTTGGGTAACACATCCAATGCGGTCAGTGGTGGGCCGTTTGCATCCAAAACGCAACAAGAGGCCCTGGAACTGCATTACCAAGGACTGCGACTTGTTCGGACGATTAGCAAGCTTCATCCGACTTGGTTGGCGTCGCAAACAGTGATCATCGATAGCTTGCGGAAGTTGTGGCGATCGTCAGCGCGTGTCCAGCGACTTGCTGCGCATGACCGACTGCCTATTAAGTTTCATCTCGAGTCGAAGCTGCTGATTAAGTGTTTGATTACGTACAGCCGTGTCAAGCCGGAGGACGTGCAAGTGCTGCTGGACATGGTGTCAGTGTTCTTGCACCGCACACCATTCGACTTCAGCTTCCTGCAGACGTTCTACCGTGAGGAGGTTGCCACAAAGTACAGCCCAGCCCACAAACGCAACCTTATTCGCTTGTTTTTGCGGATGCTTCGCGAGCCTGGTGCGTCGGAGGAGCTCAAGGTGCATGCGGTCCAGTTATTGATAATGCCTGTGCTGACGACATCGTTCGAAGACCCAAGCGTGAAGAATATCGAGGTTATGGATCTGGATACCGTGATGTGGATGCTGCGGGAGATTCTGGCGAGCAAAGATTATCCTTCCGAGTCCATGCAAAGCCTTCGGATTGAACTACTCAAACTCGGCACGCTGCTCATACAGCACATGAGCAAGTATGTCACAGACCATCGCAAGGAGGTGATCAAGTTTGCGTGGAATCATTTGAAGGCGCATGATCTCACTTCCAAACTTTGGGCGTATGTGAACGTCTGCCGATTCATTTCCGTCTACGATACGCCGCCCAAGATTGTTTTGCAAGTGTATGTTGCACTGCTACGCACGCATGAAATGGACGCGCGTTTCCTCGTGCGAAAGGCATTTGACATCCTTTTGCCAGCTCTGCCAAGCCGTTTGCCTTCCAACGAGTTTATCAAGGCCATCAAGTGGACGAAGAAGATCGCTTATGAGGAGGGTCATGTGCTTGGCCAACTGGTGCACATTTGGTTCTTGATAGTTCGCCACCCAGCGTTGTTCTATCCCTTCCGCGGACAGTTTGTGCCACTAATGGTGAACTCGCTGAACCGTCTGGCGATCCCTCCGAGCAGTACACCAGACAACCGTAGGCTGGCGGTTAACATTGTGGACTTGGTTATCTCGTGGGAACAGACACGACAAGACCGTCTGGCAATGAGGAGTGCTACCCCAGGGTCCAAGGCTATAAGCCCCGGCGGAGAGTTAAAGCGTAGCCCCTCGGCAATGAGTGCGGCGACTTCAGCTGACGCAGTGGATGATCCTGCTGCGAAGAAACGAAAAATTGTGACTACGACCGAGAGTACTGGTGCGTCGGCAGTGAAAGCTGTAGATGTTCAGTCGAATACAAGCTCGACTAAGGGTGAGGCTACCCCGCTACAGATCCAAGCTCCGACTTCGGGGCCGTCGTCGGGACAGCAAGGACAAATTGCTGCTTCTCCATCTTCGGACGCACGTCGGGCCACAAACAGCGAGGATGATTTTGAACTGAGTGGGGCCATGGTGGATCTGGTGATCAACTTTGCGTTCCGTTTTGCTCTGGCCTCTGCGGACAAACAGGAAACAAGTCGGTTGGCGAAGACATGTGGCGAACTATTCGACAAGGCTCTTCGTTTGTGGCCATCTGCCTCGATCCGCTTCTCCTATTTTGACAAACTCATTGCTGTCACGGCTGATACTGTGATTCGACAGCAGCAACAGCTGCAGGCAAGCATGAACGCCGCTTCTGGTGGCGCGGGCCAGCAAGTTCCTGTTCCGGCACCACCGCCACCAACAGTTATGCCTCCATTCTTCGTTGTTCCCAAGGGCGCTCCCCTGTCGTCACTGGCGATCTTGGATGCTGTCCTGGGAATACTAAACTCTTTGATCACCCCAGAGGTCGTGACGAAATCCAAGCGCCCGATCCCGTATGTTATTCAGTATGCGCCGCGGATAATGAAGCTCCTTGAGCCGTGCTTTGACCGCCAGAACCATGAAATCCAAGCGAGTCTAACCAAGTTCTTGCGCCGAATGGCCGAGGTACGTGCTTACCAAGCTTGATATTTGGCCATGCCATAATCTTATCACTGACGCGCTGTGCGCACTGTTTACTGTGATTCTGTGAATGTAGTTGTACCCACCTTCTCGCGCCCCGCAACCGCTGGTTGTTTGCAAGTTTTATCCATGGCTCCGTGAAATTATTACCGAGCGTCTCGTGAATGCGGCAATGTTTCAGCAAGAACTTGGAGTCGGCTTGCCTGGTGGATCAGCTGTGCATGCCTCTAAAGCGAAGGGGAAGAATGCAGCTCAGAATGCGACTGGATCGAAGCCCGACAAACAGGGTGGAACGGCTAGCAATACTGCTACTGGACATGGGCATGCTACTGGCAAACAGCAGAAGGAACCAACTGGTATCAACCCGCTGATCAACCACGAAGCAGCGCGCATGCGCTTGTTGTTCTCACAACATCCGCGGGTGGCTGTTTCACCGACGAGTTATCCTGGCGAATTCACGCTGAAGCTGTTAAGCGGTCTAGCTGAAATCACGCCCGAGTTTGTGGATCACTTCGCACCAGCACTGTTGAAGTTGGCGCAACGATTCACGCGCGAGCACCTCATTCAGTCGGCGGCAAATGGCGGCGGAGGTACGCATGGTGGAAAGCATAGCGGAGGCAGCAATGGTACAGCGATTGGTGTGGAAAGCGGGCAAGCAGTTGTGGATTCTTTTGGGCGAAACCGAGTGATGGCGACACCATCGCTGGCCATCGTGAATGAATGGAACCAAATGCAGGCAGGACGATCCAGCCTTGGTGTGAATAATGTCTTGCGGCATGTTGTGAAGAAGCGGGATGCACCAAGCGAAAAATCTATGTCCAAGAAGAAGAGCGGTGCGAATGACCAGTCGCTCGGAAATGACACCGTACATACAAAGACGGGCAGCGCGATGAAGAAGAAGCTGGGGACTGGAGCAAATAACGTTGCAGCCCGGGCCGCGCTTGTCGGTGGCAACGGCAAGAGACCAATTGAGTTGCTCGTGCTATGTTACGGATTGTTGGCCAAGTGCATTTTCACGACTGCCGAGCACCGTCGTCTCTATACAAATCTGCTGGTGCACTGCCTGGAGGGATCGTACAACATTTCGCTGTTGCTGCAGATCACGAAAATTGTGGCGAAGATGATTGCATCTTCAGACTCGCGCCACCAAGTTTTGACCACCAAAGACAAGATGACGCTGCTCAATAAAATGGCGACATTCGACCGGTTGAACGAAATTTCGGCGCTGCCACTGAACGAAGAGTACTATCGGTTGGTTCTCAAGCTCTGCGATCCCCCGTCCGGTGACGCAAAGCACCCCGCGCCTCAGTTGCACCTAAGCCCTACGCCGCAGAGCCACAGCCTTACGACCCACTTCATGGCGGGGTTGCTTGCCCCAGATGCAGGAACCCGTGATAAATTCTTGGGCATATTCTTCGCAGCTGCTGGCCCTGGCCCCGTTGCTCGATTGCAGCTTGTGCTGCGCCAGGACTGGCAGGCTTGCGGGACAAGATACTGGCCTGTGATCGCGATTGAGACACTGATGGCGGCAATCTCCCCGGATTCGCCACCGTCCGTGTCTTCGTCTCTGACACGTGCAGGCGCAGTGCCGTCAATAACTTCAGCTCGTGCAGAATTCTCGGGAAGCTATGGTCAGGTGAAGTCGTCCGAGCTCACGTTGGCTTTGCGTGATCTGGCACACATCGACCTGGAGCTAGCGAAGGAGTTGTGGGTGGGTTTGTTCTGCGCTACGTGGAAGTTGCTGCAGGAGGCAGATCAAACGCAGGTTACCAGTCAGCTGTTGAAGATCCTCGCATCCAAGTACAACAAGCGTGATTTGAATATCCCGCTCGGTGCGTCTACGCCGCGCCGAACTAATGTGGTTCAGACTCTGATGAAGGGTATCGTGAGTTCGAGCCCTAGCGCGCCGGTGTTGACACCTGAACTGGTGCAGCACATTGCATCGGCTTATGATGTATGGAGCTGTGCTATTCGCCTTTGCGAGTTCCAGGTGGAAAAAGCTGACCTGAGCGTTGAGAGCCGACTGCGATGGATCGAGGCTCTTAGTGCAATCTACAAACAGTTGAGTGAGGACGATCTTCGCATCGGGCTCAGCCTTGAGAATATCGCGCAGCCAGAGACACGTACGGCACTGACACTTGAAGCGCTTGGCTGTGTACACGAAGCCCAAGAAGAATACTTCCGCGCGCTGTCGAAGGCCCAAAGCGGTCGTGTCAGTGTTGAGGACGTGAATCTTTTTGAGCTGAGGTTATGGGAGGAGCGCTGGGTGGGGTGCGCCAAGCAGCTGTGCCAGTGGCAGCTTATGAACGACTTTGCCAAGTCGACCCAGAACCAAGAGTTGCTGTTGGATTGCGCGTGGAAACGTGGAGACTGGGCGTCGGCGAAGCAGTTGCTGTTATCACCGTCAATGCAGTCGTCAACGGAGTTGGGATGTCCTCAAACCCGCCTCCAGCGGTTATACATCTCGATTCTTGACGCAGACAAGCGCAGCGCAATCGACAATCTTGCCTCTCAAACGGCTGAGCTTGCGCTTCATCAGTGGCAGGGACTGCCGCGCATCCTCTCGCGCGCGCATTTGCCGCTCATGCACCTATTTCACAAATTTGTCGAGGTGAAAGAGTCTATTCAGATGATGGAAGACATCAAGTCCGCGAGCGCTCAGCATGCTGCCTTACCTAACCTGAAGCCGTCGATCAATACGTGGAGAGAGCGCTTACCGAACAAGTGGGAACCGATTCTTCTATGGGACGACATTCTCACGTGGCGCTCGCACATGTTCCAAGTGGTCAAGACGACGTTTGCATGGAGCGACGCGCAAGTGCTTGCCTGCATGCACGATAGTCCTTGGTCCGTGATCAAACTTGCGCACACGGCACGCAAGCAGCGACTGCCTGATGTCTGCCTCGGCGCACTGGCGAAATTGTACTCAGTTCCAGCGATGGACGTACAAGACGCCTTCTCGAAGCTGCGTGAACAAGTCAGCATTTGCTATGAGAGTGCTACCGAGTACTCTGGCGGATTGAGTATCCTGAACACAACCAATCTGGACTACTTCAGCTTGCGGCAGAAAGCCGAGATGTTCCGTCTGAAGGCGCTCTTCTTAGAGGCCCAGGGAGCGCTGCCTGAGGCGAATCAGACATTCTCGCACTGCCTGCAAATTTGTGATAGTTACGGCAAAGGTTGGCTTTCATGGGGACACTATTGCTACCGGCTCTTCCTCGTGCGGAAAGAGCTCGCACTGGCTTCGCAAACCATTGCGTGCTACTTGCAAGCGATTCACCACCGGTGTAACTCCGCGCGACTAATGATTGCACGCGTGCTGTGGCTGCTCAACATGGACGACCGGAGAGGAGTGCTGATTCAAGCTTTCGAGACGCATGGCAAACAGTTGCCTATTTGGATTTGGATCATTTGGATTCCGCAGTTATTGATGGCACTCGGACGCCCGGAGGCACCTCAAATCCGAGGTCTGTTACGCGGTTTGTCAGCTAAGTTCCCACAAGCACTGTACTATACGATGCGAGCCTTCTTCCTTGAGAACCGAGACAACGCCATGATGCTGGCCAACCAACAGCAGCAACAAGCAGCATCCGGTACGTCGCCTTCTTCAAGTGGAGCGTCTCCGTCAGGCTCACTCGTGTATTACCGAACGAAGTCGGGACACGTCGTCGGAGTTCCTGTGGCAATGCCAGTTGCTCAAGTCCAGGAAGTCCCCGGACTTGTTGGACCTCCGCGACCGACGCCCGCGGCTTTCAACACAGCGCCTGGAATCGTGCTGACGTTAGAAGCGTGGAATGAAAAGGTTCGCAATAATGGGGGCGACGGACAATCGGTGAAGGCTGAGGTTGGCCCTGTGCAGTACACAGAAGACCTGTTGAACTTTTTGCGCAGATCGCACGATTCGCTGACGTTTGAGATGGAGTGTATGCTGGAAGAAATGATCACTCGCTTCCGTCCCGAGCCTGAAGAAGAGCTTCTTACGGCTGTCCACGCACTGTTGCTCAAGTGTTACCAGTTGCCAAGACTCACCAAGACGGAGCCTGTTCCCAAAATGCTGCGAGCAGCTCTTGAAAGAGTGTGCCGTAAGCTCTTTGTGTTGCTTCCGCACCAAAAGAACGAGAAGCACGAAGCGTTTGTGGAGGAATTTAAGGATGCTTTTGAGCGTGACTTTACCCCACTCGGTGACAACAACACTCAGCAGCAAGTTGGGGCGGGTACGACTCTGTACGAGATCATGGACCGGTTGAAGCGATGGAAAAGCTTGCTGCAACTGCGTGTAAAGAAGGTGGGCAAGCGGAATGCTGGCCGACTGTATCTAGAGCAGTGTAGTCGGCACTTGATGGAGCTCAGCAGTTCGAACATGGAGGTTCCTGGCCAGTATGTCTCGGACAGCGAGCCTATCAAGGATCTTCATGCACGCATCCAGCATTTCGAAAGTACCGTCGATGTTCTGCTGCGCAATGGATTTACTCAGCGACGTGTGACGATGGGGGGTAGCGATGGCCGACCCTACTACTTCCTTGTGCAGTACGCAATGACACACATCACCCGCACGGATGAGCGGGTGATGCAGATGTATCTGTTGCTAAATCGACTGTTGCTTCGCCACAAGGAAACCAAGAAGCGCAACACGGTCTTCCACGTGCCGAAGGTCATCCCTCTTACACCTCGGGTGCGTCTGCTGGAGGACAACCGCGACTTTGTTACTCTGGGAGAAATCTACGAACGCGACTGTCAGATTGACAACAAGGACCCGGATCTACCGGTGGAGCTGTATCGCGAGCGTGTGAGTGAGGCGTACGCAGCTGCTGGGGCTGGAAAGGACTCGACCAAACAGGAGGAAGAGCGAGTAGCTCAAGCGAAGGCCCGTGCCTTCCAAGAGATTTGTACCGACCACGTGCCAGAGACGCTTCTGGCGAAGTACGTGCATGGGATTTCGGCTCACAGCGACGCCTACTTCCAGTTCCGCAGCGAGTTTACCAAGCACCTCGCTTTGTCGAGCTTCTTGTCGTACGCACTGTTTGTGGGAGACCGCGCGCCGCATCGCATCCTCTTCTCGCGACGCACAGGCCGCGTTGTGAGCACTGAGCTGCGTCCAGGATACGCGAGTAGTGGCATCCTGGAGGCTGCCACGACCATGCCTTTCCGCCTAACGCGCAATCTCCACAGCTTCATGACGCGTCCAGGGGTGCAGGGACCGTTTAGCGTGGGGATGACTGCTGCTGCGGAAGCGCTTATGGGTGAAGAGGATATCCTAAGCAACCAGTTGTGCCTCTTCTTCCGGGACGATTTACTGTCTTGGCACGCATCCAAGACGCGACTTCTCTCTCTTGACCCGCAAGCTGCAGGACGATCATCGTCGCCGAGTGCTTCGTCCGGACCGGCGTCACCAGCAATGAATCAACGCCGGGTGGAGTCGCAAGTGCAGCAGCGCGTGGAAGCCAATGTGAGTCTCGTGCTGGATAGGATTCGCGGCCTGTCGCTGAAGAAAGATGGAAGTAAGTCTGCTCGCGGCAAGAGCGTCGAGGAACTGCTGGAAGTTGCAACGAGTCCAGAGCGCCAGCGAGAAATGTATCCGACGTGGTACCCGTGGCTGTAGGCGGAACCTCAAATGTAGCTGCACAAGTTAGTTTTGTGACGGACAACCTCCAATCGTGTTGGATTAAATATTTTGCATGTTATCTACGAGTGCTGCTTAGCTTGAGGTGGATTGACATCTTGCTGGAAAGTAAATGTGTTGGTAAGCTTGTGCCCGAGTCGCGACCCGCTTGAGCATTGCGTGGGTCAATGCAACTACTGTTGTAAGTAGCAGGAAGAGCAGCGCCATGTCCGTAGGCTCGGGCCGAAAAAGCCAGCGTGATAGGACTGCCACGAGCGAGAGCGCCGTGGTGTAACCTAGAGCCTCAGCCAACGCGATACAACCTTGAACTGTTCCAGCCCACCGACGAGGATTCCGTGACGACTGCGTTGAAGCGAAGGAGCCTTGGGCTAGGTTGTGACACGCTTCTTGCAAACTGATGCGAAAGAGCGCGTCCGAAACGCCTAGCAGCACCATGTAAGGCGAAGTCCACAGGAAGGAAAACTCCGAGTGGACACTTCCACAGCTGCGAGGCAGCAACGATGGACTAACTTCTTCCTTACGACGGTAAAGTTCCACCACGCTTGACAGGAAAATGCTAACGAGGTAAAGCAGCATGGCGAAGCACATCCGCGTGACCGGCGGGCAAGATACGATGGATGGTAGCAAGTGCAGTGTCCTCGAGTGTTTCTGTGTCTTCTGAAGAACTGGAGTAGTTGGTGCGAAAATGTCCAACTTTGTCGGCTCAGCCGTGTTGGGACTAGCAAGCTCTTTAGGTGCTGGACTCCTCCTCAACACCCTCGATAGACCGAGGAGAACAAGCGACGAAGTGCCGGCTGCAGTGCCCACAATGTCCGGGACAAAGAGCGTGTTGGACGTTCCTGGGATCAGCAACCGCGTTTGACACACCTGCACTACCATTGTAGTGAAAAGCTGTGCGCGGAGGAATGAAACGCATCCCGAGACACAGATGAAGGCCACCGCAAAAATGACCAGGTAAAGCTGACGCGAGCGCAAACCCAGCCGCCTACACTCGCGGAGAAGCTGCTTCTTTGTCGGATTGAGTTGCCTCGAGCTGGCCACCATGGTTAGCAACCAACCGGCCACGATGAGCAGGAATGCCGCCAAACGCACCGAAAGCGACGTTTGACTCGCAACTAGCACCACGACCAGGGAAAAGCCAACACCAGTCAGCGTCATTAACACGAACGCCAGCAATGCGTAGCCCACGAGCGCGCGGTTGCAAAGGTGCACCAGGTTTCTCCAGCTCCACGTCCAAAGAGCTTCTGCTGATGAAAAGCCCCGCTCTAAGAGTGCCAACTTGCGTTCAAGTTTCTGATCGTCGGTTCTTTCCCATGATGGGGCATTGGCTGGGTTTGGGCGATGATCCCACGACTGAAAGCAGAAGTAGATGAGCGATGCCATCAAACCAAAACTTATCAATACCATGAAGTGAAATCCCCGCGATGACGCCGCAGAAAGTGATTCCTCATCCGTAAACGACATATCCACGTCCACCAGCAAGAAATAGTACCCCTGCACCAGCGAAGAACCGGCTAGCCTTGCGGCAAAGCAGCCCGAGAAAAAATTGTGGCTGGCCAAATCACTGCCTTGCTGCTCGATGTCAGATAGCACAGTTGATACATCCGATAAGTATGACGCCTCACTTTCAGCATCGCTCTCCTCTTCGCTGCTGCTGCTCTCCTCGTCGTCTTCTGGTGACAGCGGTGTTGACAAAGTATTTACTTTGCAGAGCTTCCTTTCCACCGTCAATGCCACCGTGTTGGGGCACACGATGCCGTGAGCTACACCAGCACACAATAGGCCCAGCACCAAACTCACCGAAGAAACAACGGCTGATGTCTTGAACGCAGCAACATGAAGTGCGACGATGGCGACACTCCACAGGCCAGCTGCACGCCGTACTAGCATCACTCGGTCTCGTACCAGATCACCAACCAAACCGCCGACAAAATGAATCAGGCCAACGAAGGTCCAGCTCAGCAGCAACAGTATGCCAAAAGGGTACATATCAAGCCGCAGGAACTGCCGTAGCTCCAAGTTGAAGTTAAATATCGCACAATGAAGCACAGCTGTACTGCAAAATAGAAGCCCGTAAACCAGTGCCTCGTTCATCTCGAAGCCGCGTTGCTCCTGCTTGCTTCCAATTGCGCTAGGACTGGAGAAAACTGCGGGCTCCATTTTTTGGATTGCATCCATTTTCCCAGGTACTTGGCACTTTAGCTCCAACCTGCTCTCCGTGAGGCACAGCTTGCCCTCCAGATCCACATTGTGACGCTCAATTCCTATTGCAGGTACAGAGGGAGCAACCGGATTCAGGCTCGGAAGTTTCCACGCGGAATTGCCTTTTTGTTCCGACTCATTCCCTCTCTTCGCCGACATATTCATTCGGTCTTCGTCCTGTAATCGTCTCTCCAGGTCCCATTTCCGTCGATTTGCCTCAACTTCAGCTGCCGAGGGAATCACAGGAGTTACAGCGAAGGGATTCAAGTTCTGCAAATTCCTCTTCAAGCCGCGTTTTTCCTTTGGAGCACCGCTTGAAGCAGGGGGCCCATGAGCTCGATCCGCGTCTTGGAGTCTTCTCTCTAGGTCCCATTTTCGTCGGTTTGCTTCTGCTTCAGCCGCAGAGGGGGCAGCGGGAGTCATCGCTGTCGAAAAGGGGTTCAAGGCCGGCAGCTTCTTCATCGAATCATGATTTGCTCCGCGTTTGCTTCCTGAAACACCACGTCGGTCTTCATCTTGCAATCGTCTCTCTAGGTCCCATTTCCGTTGGTTAGCGTCTGCTTCAGCCGCAGAGGGGATAACCGGATTCATCTTCATCGCGAAAGGGTTCAATGTCTGGAGTTTCCGCTTCAAGTTACGCTTTCGGTCTGGCCCATTCCTTGCTTCGATCGACACTCCTGTACGATCCGCGTCTTGCAATCTCCTCTCGAAGTCCCATTTCCGCTGGTTCGCCTCCACTTCAGTTACTGAGGGAGCGAGGAGGTTCACGGGCTGCAGCTTTCGTCTATAGTCGCTCTTCTGCTCTGTTACGCCAATCGTATCCACTGCGTTGAATCCTCGATCCGCGTCTTGCAACTTTCTCTCTACATCCCATTTCCTTCGGTTGGCCTCGATCTCGTCAGCTGAAGGTGTGAAGTCGTTGCCACTAGCAGAACAAGCTGGTCTCTTCACGCTCGTGTTTGTCTTGTGCAGTCCCTTCTCTTTCAAGGTTTCATCGCAACACGTTATCTGGGCTTGTTTGCTTGCAACTCGTGGTAGTTGTGGTCGCAGCGCCTCCGCGCTCGAGAAGCCCGAGATAAGAGGCAATCTGTGCTTCCCTGTTCGGATCCGTGAGCTCGAAGATTCCGCTCCTTTCTCCTCAACATCACCGCCGTCACCTTGATCTCTCGTTTGCGTGGGCTCCAAGTTGAATGGCGTCGGAGTATGCAGCTTGGACCACGCACACGCCTGTGTGTCGTTGTCATCTTCGTCCTCCCCTTCACTCGCGCACACGGTAGATCGACACATCCAGCTGTCACGTGGAGCTCCTTCCTCATCGACACTTCCATCGGCGCTCGAACTCGAGGCCAGCGACACCCGTTCGCTCGTCCGGCGAGCCATTTTACCGCCGTCGCTGGAGATGGCCACGTCGGAAGCGCACACTGCTACCGAATGGCGCCCACGTGTTGGCTCGCAACGTGTGCTTTCTTCTCTTTTTCCGCTTGTGGGCTCGCGGCGCTGACTACCTGTTGATTCTCAACGCCACGCCAGACCGGCTTGCACCAACGCACCAAGCAAAACTGAACTCGGCCGTTCGCCGCGGCTTCTGGTTGGGGTGCGCGCCCCTTCATGGGCATTAACCAACGACGAAAACCTCCCAGTCGTCAGACACGAAGCATGTGCGCGTCAAGCGGTCTACCAGCACTAACGGGCCCAGCCGGCATTTCCCCAAGCGGAAAAAGGCAATGTGCAGGCTGCGCCTGACGCTCATGCCTGGACGTATCAACCTGAAAAGACCAACGATTAGTATCTGGATCCAGTGGTAAGTGGCAAGTTGAAGTGGTGTTACACACCACTACGACGAACTTACCCCAATCGGTGCGAGGCCTCGAAGCCCACGGCGTCCGGAGCAGCATCCTTGCCATCGAGAGCTGCTCCCTCTTTTCCCGAAGGGAGCAGCAGCGTCAAGTCAAAATCGCTGCGTGCAGAACGGTTCGCTACCGTCGCACACACTGTGACTGGGTTCCCGACCGACAGGGCGGAGGACAGTGGTGCAACAGTCACTTGCAGCGGCGAGTCCGGAAGAAGTCGCACACATTTGAAATCCGCATAGGGCTTCCCGTCACCTCCTAGCTCCAAGTACCCTGCTAGCACGTACTTCGCCAGCGCTTGGACGTCCGCTTGCGGCTGCTTCTCGTCTCCCCAGAGCGAGGCAAACATGCGAGACGGAGATTTCGGAGACCAAACGATGGTACGATTCTCCGTGATCGGCTCCACTGAAACCGTGAGCGCTTGCCAGGACAGCGACAACAGCGTGTGCTGTGCAGGCGCGCCAGCCGTACCTCGCGCCACGTGCGCCTTGCCTTTCTTCTTCGGCGCCGTTGCGAGCTCGTCGTCATCCGCTCCTGGGCCTCGCAGAGACTCGTCTGTCACCGCCAGCGCCACCGGCTCCAACACGAACATAAAGTTGTAGCGCTCTTGAGGCTGCAGCACAACTGGAAACGGGACTTTGTCCCCGCTCACGACGCGGAAGCAGCTCGCTTCTCGGCCTTGGGGCCGTAACGACTGGTCCAGATGAAGATGCACGTCTCTCACTGCCAGCACCAACGACGAGTGCGTGTTTGCCGCGCGAGCCAGCACGCCCACACGCTGTCTTGGAAGCTCGCGGATCTCGGTCTCCAGCTGCAAAGGTTTGGTGACCACGATGTGCTGCTCCACGCGGCGGGTCATCACGGGTGTCGGCTGAGCTTCTTCCCGGGTCAGTGACAGCAGCTCGGAGCTTGCCCACTCGTCCCTCAACAGCGAGGCTCCCATCGAGCCTCTCACTCCAAGGTCAAAGCCTCCATACCTCCCATCACCGTCCACGCCTTCAACGACGCTGCTCTTGGGCGTGACGTGCACGACTAGCATCACCTGTCGGTTCCAGAACTCGTGCCGCACCTTGAGGTCGAACTGAGCGTCCATCTTCACTGTAAACCCCACTTTGTTGTCTTCTCTGTCCACTGACACAAGAGAAACCTGCGTTTCCTGCCGGAACAAGGTGGAAGGCGACGGCGTGGCTTTGCTAGCGTGAAGGTCCGTCTGGGAGACCTCCACAACCTGAATTTGGACGCGAGCGCCGTCACAACGTCCCTGCCAACGCAGCAGTAATTGCTCTGCAGTTTCCTTCTCCTCATGCTTGGCATTGGGATCTCCAGAGCCACCAGAGTTTGACGTCACGTCCGCGCAAACTTGCACATTTACCGTCTCCCCTAGCGAACACAATACAACGTTTTGTAAGGTATACACCCCACCACGAGGAGCGCCAGCGTATCAGCTTTCCGAAGAGATGCCACTTACCTTGGAAGAGCTGCTCGGCGCGGAGATGCACCCGCAACGGCGAACAGCGCCACTCGTCGCTCCAAGCCTTCATCGTATCGCAAAAAGTGGATAAAAAAGGAGTGATGGTCAAAAGTGTCACGCTTTTGATTTGCAAGCGGCAAGAAGAGCAAGAAATCTTGCCACTATGGCACTGCCCCTCAAATGATACTTGCCATTGGTTGTTGCATGGCCTGCTATTTCCTTTTTACTGTGCCATCCCCAGGGCAACTAACTAGCTATATGGCGTTTTGATGGAGCTGCGTAGTTCAAATCCAAAAAATATACTTCAAGTAGCTCCCCCCCCCTGCATCGTCGGCTCTCCGTCTCCATCCCCGTTGGTTGCTGCTGAACCTCCTGGGACTGCTGCAATGCTCGCTCTCCACCGTCGCGACGAGTGGAAGCGCGCTTTCTAATGCAGCGCACGCCCGCTGGCTACGATCGGTCTGCTCATCGACGACTTACAAAAAGTAGTCTGGAGCCGGCTTCTTGGCAGGCACACCGCGCGCGTCCTGCGGCGCAGCTTCGAAGATCTGTGTTCAGCATTCGTAGAAACATTGAGTAAAGAGTCAGTCTCCAGCTCAGTGGCAGCAGCGAAACACGCGTGACACGCTCCTCGACCTTACCTTGAATCGCTGCTCCAGGTTCTCGTCCAGCTCAAGGATGGCCGCGACGTTGCCGCATCGGTAGCAGTAGTTGGGCGCCGACCAGACCGTCACCAGGGCGTTATTGAACATGGACTTGTGGCCCTCCATCACGAGCTGATGCGCTCTGCAGATCAGCTGGATGTCGTTCGTTTGATTGAACTATTTTCACACACACGACAGCAAACGCAAATATCAGCCGAAAAGCGCCCCCTTTGCCTCTCTGTTGCAGGGGTATCACTCGTACCTTCTCCACGACGTCGCCGCCGAACAGGTAGCCAGCACCACGAGGGCTCAGGCCCCAGCCGTCGATGTCCTCGGGGTCGGACCACATGAGGTCGCACATGGCGCCATCGTGTGGCACCTCCTGCTTGCGGTCGATGATGCGGATCTGGTCCAGCGTGTTAATCGAGGGCGAGAGACCGCCGTGCACGCAGAAGATCTTGTCCTCGATGATGGCAGACAGACTTAAATAATCGAAGATTTCCGTGCAGTACCGCCATACGTTCACCGAGCCGTACTTGCGCAGGCACTCGTCGTAGAAGCCGTACACCTGGGTGATCTGACGGCTTTCATGGTTGCCGCGGATCAACGTGATGCGGTCCGGGTAGCGCACCTAAATCAACAAACCCCAAAAAATATCAGCATAACTCTAAAAAAATCCCATCTTCCTCTCTCCCCCCTCAAGTAGCAACTACACGCACCTTGAGCGCAAGCAGCAGCAGGAATGTCTCCACGCTGTAGAAGCCACGGTCCACGAAGTCGCCCATGAACAGGTAGTTGGTCTCGGGGCACTCGCCGCCCACGTTGAACAGCTCCTTGAGGTCGTAGAACTGGCCGTGGATGTCGCCGCAGATCTTCATCCCATAAATACATATTTACATTAGTATATCCAGCCTTCCTCGTAAAATCCCCTAAAATCCCCCCTTAATTAAGCCCAAACCCCTTACCGTCACGGGCGCGTCGATGCGCTGCACATTGCTCTCGTCCACGAGGATCTCGCGCGCCTTCTGGCACAGCGCCTTCACCTCCGACTCCTTAAGGTACTCGCAGCGCTTCAGCTGCTCGATCTGCCGGTCCAGCTCGCTCTGACTCGCCGCCATGGTGTCGGCTTCCGCTCGTTTATTCGCGACTGAGGTTGTTGGCACGCGGGACAGGGAACGTGTGCCAGCTCTCTACCCAATGCCAACCGGTCGTTACTGCCTACCAAACGGCATACAAAAACCTACTGAACAGTCTGAACTGCAACTACAACTTGCACCTTGGCGTTTGACAATGGTTGCTTATCATTCCAGTCCGTACGTTCGACCTTACTTACGCCAGCACTTAGTTCGTCTTGGGTGCGTCCGTGCCGTGGTGCAGAGGAGCCTTCACGCGCTCCATGAGCGCCGCCAGCTTGTGCTCCGTCTTCTTGCGCTTGGTCTGCTCCTCGCGGATCCAGCCCATGTACAGCTCGTTCAGGCTCTTGAGCTCGCGCTCCAGCTTCACGCGCCGCTCCTTCTCGCGGCTCAACCATTCATTCACATCGGTCGCGGCGACGGACTCTAGCGAGCCGGGCGGAGCGTCCTCGCCGCCCTGAAAGTCGGACGGCGAGCTCTGCAGCAGCTGACGCGACGACAGCTCCACCTGCAGCGAGGCCTTCTTGCGCAGCCACGCGTGCTTCATGCGGTGCGCCTCCACAACGGCGGCCGTCGTGTCCGGCACAAACATCTCCACGCAGACCTTCACGGCAATCATGGCGTGTTCCATCAGCGCGATGGCGACAAGCATACCAGCGAAAGACATCTTGGGGAACAATCGGTTCAGGAACCCCGAATGCAAACCGAAAATCGCGCAGTTTGTCACCACGGACAAGTAGCCCAGCGCACTGAAGGCGTAGTACCAAGTCCCGATGCCGTGTGTGGAAGTCCGGTGGCTGCGTCGGAAGCTCACGCAGAGCTTGAAGCCGTCGCTACGGATCTCCATGATGTTGTTGCACAGACTCCAGAGCGAGGCCAGAGGGTACGCCGATGCGAACAGGGTCACTTGGCTAAACCGCACATAACCAGAGGAGGTTAGCCGCAATAGAAACTCTACAACAGATACAGGAAGAGCGCTTGTTCACGTACCCAAACTGCACAAACATCTCCAAGTAGTCGTCGAAGGTTCCGTCATAGGTAGGGAATAGGAGTTCCGCATCAACCTTGTTGACAATCGCATCGGTGCTGTGGGTTTCTTTAGCCAGCTTCCCAGCCTCGGCCTTCAGCGACGATCTTTTGCTCATGTAGGGCATAAGCTGTTCCTGTACGTTGCCCAGCAGCTGTCGCGTGATGAGCAAGGAACTCAGTGTTTGCTCCAGCAAGTCCATGTCGCGAGTCTTGAACGCCACGTAGAACAGGAACCCGAAGTTGTTCACAAAGTAAAACAGCGCCAACTTCAGTACACGAGCGTTCGCAAACTGAAGCATCAAATGGTCGGATCAAAACAACGTCAAGTCAGTACGATACCGATGCAAACCCCCCAAGACTACAATCATCTTACATCGCTTTCGGTGCGGTGGTTCTCGTAATGTGTCAACGAGGATGCGAGCTCGGAGTACTTGCCGTCCATATACAGCACCACTACCGAGTAGATGATTGAAGGCACCAGCGACACATACTCGTAAATGCCGTCCCATCCAGTTGCAGGAGTAAACGCGATAGCGAACCATTCCTCAAGCATGCAGTACAGCACCATCAAAAAGGTGACGAAGGCCATCGCGACCATCGTCGCCGACAAGGTTACCAAGTAGCGTTTCGCGCGGTCCTTGAACGAGAAGAACGTGTAGTACGTCCCCTCCACCGGGTCAAATCGCTTTTCACCGAAGAAGTCCGTGCGCGTCGGCTCCAACGCCAGCGAATCGGCCGCCGAAATGCCCCACTCGTTGCGCAGCGTGCTCTCGCGTCGCTTCCAAAACTTCAAAAATGCTGTCGCCCAGCTCGTCACAAGGAGCGAATACAGTCCACGGCCATAGGCAGCCCAACTTGGATAGAAGTCGAGCACAAAGGTCATCAGCCCGACGGCAGCCAGCGGGATCAGCCACTGCGTGTACATGCCAAGAAACCCAAAGTAAAACCCGACCTCGTCTCCGAAATACGACCTCACAGTGTTCAACGGCTGCGACTTGGTCCAGTGCTTCACCCACGTCTCCACCAGCTCGCTGCGCTCCTTGTCATCGTGCAGTGGGAAATGGTCGGTCAGAAGCTTCGAGTGCATTGCCTGACCTAAAAGCAGCCCGTGTTCTTCGTCTTGGAATGGTTCGGGTATTTCAGCATCCTCGTCCGCCTTCTCGATTGCATCTTCTCCAGTAGGGCGGTAGTAAGTAGGATGCACTTTCAAGCGTCCCAGCTCGAACAGAAGCAGATCGATCCTGTCTCCGGAGCAGAAGTGGTCAGGCACAGGCTCCTCGCTCTTCTCGCCGTGCAGCGCACGCTCCTTTTTCTCCTTGATAGCCACCAGCGTGGCGTGCGTGGCACCCAGCAGATAACACGTCTCTTCGGGCCTGGTGCCTTCTTTCTCGGCCGCCGCGTGCTCTTCCAGCACGTTCTTCACCTTGGGGGTGATGATCAGGTGGCTCTGCTTCTCCACCATCTGCACGAAGAAGTTGACCGCCTCCAGCGTGAACTTCTTGGTGTTGAAGCACAGCACCACGTCCAGGTCGTGCTCGGCATCTCCGCGAGGAGCGATTTTCTAAAGGCACTCAAAGTGTCACAAGATCCGTCAGTGAAGATCTTGGTCCTGTCCGGAAGCATCCAGGGCAGAGCACGCACCACGGGCGTGGCCACGATGAACTTGGTGAGCGTAATGGCGCTGGCCAGGAAGCCGGCGCCGCCCACGGCGCCCTTGATAACCGCGTCCGCCATCGACGCCATGACTGCTGCTTTCTCTGTTCGCAGTATCCGGTCTTTTCCCAACTGAAAAAGTTCGTTTTGACTCGGATTTTAACGTGGGTAACAACTCTGGACGGCAAAAAAATTGCCACAACTTTGCCACCCTCCTTGACAATGTGATGGCCGGAAACTCATGGAGCTGCCTCTGGACTGGCAGAACACCAATGCTCAACTTTATCCATTCAGTGAAAGCACCCTGCACTCGAGCCAATCTGTATCTCAGCATAGTGAAAACAAGTGAAAAAGCATTGGTGGACCAAGTTGACTTTTTGAACGTCAAAATGGCGGAAGTGTCTGTGCCGAGTGAACAGCCTGAGCCCGAGCAGCCTGCGGTGGCGGACGTTGCCGCAGAGCAGGCTGCGAACGCCGATGCCGAAGCCAATAAGCTGTCGAAGCGCGCCATGCGCAAGGAGAAGCGGCGCATGCAGTGGGAGGATCGCAAGGCGGAGAAGAAGCTCAAACGCCAGGAGCAGCAGCGCATTAAGAAAGCCAGCGGGATCATCCCGCCGCCCAAGGAGCTGGACATGAGCGAGGACGCCGTGCAACGTCGAAAGGACCGCACGATCGCCAAGCGGGAGTCGTTTCTCATGGCTGCGGAGGAGGGCGTCAAGGTGGTCATCGACTGTGAGTTCGAGGAGGAGATGACGGAAAAGGAGAAGAAGAGCCTCTCGCAGCAGATCATGTGCGTGGTGTGAAGGTTATAGTTTCGGGCTCTTGATGTTGGGCTGACTGGAAGATGTGGTGATGCTGCTATGCTGCAGGTTTTCTTATGGAGTGAACCGACGAAGCCGCACGCCCATGAAGTACGTAGAATTTGAGTATGATGGCAAGGTAGCAGGTCGCTTAACGTATTGCTATGCTGTTATACCTTGCAGTGCGTACATCACGTCGCTGCACGGCGACATTCAGACGAACCTGGAGAAGATCAGTGGTTTCCACGAGTGGCAGGCGGTGCGTCTTGTGTAGCGCATTTGTAAATTACCCACTCGAAAAGCCAAAACTTACCTTTGTCGCCCTTCATGTTGCAGTTTGCGGGGACATCCAAGAGCTATTTGGATATCTTCCAGAAGGAGGCGCTCGTTTACCTTACCGCTGACTCGCCCAACACCGTCACGAAGCTGAGCCGCGACAAGGTCTACATCATTGGTGGAATTGTGGATCGCAACCGCTTGAAAGGCATCACTTACGAAAAGGCTGTGGAGCAAGGGATCGAGACCGCGAAGCTTCCTCTTGACGCTGTCGTTGAAATGGGATCTGCCACGCGCGTGCTGACAGTCAATCATGGTACGTGTCATAAGTGTTTGGCAAGCCCTGACTGGTTTATTAAAAATGCTTTCGACTATGCTCTTGCGAATGCTTGTCTGTGTGTTGCAGTTTTTGAGATCCTGGCACAGTTTGTGGAAGTGAAGGATTGGGCCCAAGCCACTTTAGCAGCGCTGCCCTCGCGCAAGGGTGCGCAATTGAAGGAGGAGTGATCCAGCATCTCTTAGAACCATAGATAACGATGAAAACCCAGCGCGAATTTACTTCGTGCTGATCTTGCCTACATCTACGCTCCTCTAATATTGCGCAGCGCCATTTCCAAACGCTCCTCGGCCAGCTTGAGGTCTTTCACCTGAAACAAAACAAAGCAAAGCAGGAGCAGTTGTAAGTAGGTAGATGCAGCCAATAACCAAGCTGAAGCAGTGCGCTCACCTTGAGAGCAGCAACAGCGAATTTCGCGCACTCGAGCGCGTCGTTAATCTCGTTCACGGAGGCTGGAGTATTACGCGCACGAGAAGGGGTACTCTGCGGTGTGTAGCTAGGAGAAGGCTGGCGTGCCGGCGTTGGAGCAGGAGGAGGAGGCTGGTACGTGGGAACTGGGGGTGAAGGGGGTTGGTGTGTCGGTGCTGAAGGTGGAGACGGTTGGTACGCTGGCGCGGAGGGAGCTGAGTAGGCTGGTGGCGCAGCAGGTGCCGAGTGATTTGGAGCGGGCGGTAGCTGAGGTGGCTGAGCGGAAGAAGGTCCGTGCCAGGTGCTATCGAGCTCACTAGCGCTCATTGCACCAGCAGACCGCACAGATTCGGTCAGCGAAGGGAAAGCTGCCGGTTCTGGTTTGAACTTTTGCTCTGGAGGAGGGGCTGGCGCTGCTGCAGGTGGCTGTGGAGCAGAAGGCATTGCAGGCGTTGGTGCAGGTGACGCATCATCACTCCCGTCATCCGCCTGATCAAAAGAATACAAATTCCGTCAGCCAACCATCGAAATACAAACCATTCGTACAGTGCTCTTACGCTTTTCATATCCATCCCCTCCGGAGGACCTGGCGTCGGCGTTGTCCCCTCCTTAATCGCCTTGAGAATCGTCGCAGCCTTGTATTTGCAATAACGCCGTTTCTCCACAACCTAACACACGACACAAACACCCGTGCTTCCATCAGACCCACGCTCCTCGGTCTTGCATCCAAGGACAAGTACTCACATCTTCCGAGATATCACCGAATTGATGCAGAATGTCGAAGAACGTGCCAGCAGCGTAAAATGTACGGGCGGTGCTCCTGCAGGTACACACACAGGCGTCAGTACCGAACGACATCAAAGCACCATTTGAACAACTGCAAGCTCCACCCACTTGTTTGCCATGCCAGCGCGGTCTTCATCATCTGCCTTGGAGAAGATTTCCATCGCAAAGTCCTCGCAGATTTCCTGTTCTCGTCATCCAGCAGCAGCTCAGTCAGCGTTCACGCAACCCCCATGGCCCCACTACTGTACAAACCTTTCCTTCCTCCTGCGTAAAGTCCGGCAGCTTGTTCTTCTCGGACTCCAGGCGGTCCATGAGCGACAGCAGATAGTCGGTGGTTTCGTTGGACGCATCGTTCTCGCGCAGCTTGATGCCCAGCTCCATGGCGTACTGGCGGCAGAAGTACGCGATGAGCTTGGACTCCGGGCGCGACGTGTCCCTGTCCAGCTCCTCCGCGCGCCGGATGAACGGCAGCAGCGTCTTGAACGTAGGCGGCACCTTCACGGGCTGCGGATCGGCCATCGCGACGTAGTAGTTCTTCCTTGCTTTGAGCTTTCGACGGGGAAGGAAGCAGTGAACACGAAAAATCCAGGTGTTTTCCTGGATTAAGTACCTAGCCTGGACATACAAATCTCGAGTCAAATGACAATCGAGTTTTGGTCGATTTGCGGGTCGATTTCCATCAATCACCACGAAAAAAAAAATACTTGCAAGAAACATCTCTCATTCGAGAATTGGCAACCTGATGATAACTCTGTCCTGTGCGATCTTGGGGGTAGTGGGCAGCGCTTTCTCGGTGCAAGTGAATGAGGGCGACTCGGTGGGTGTTTTGAAGAAGGCGATCAGGGATGAGAGCGGTCGAGTAATCACGGATCCCGGGCTCTTTCTGGCGAAGAAAGACGAGGGTCGCGGACCGTGGCTGACGAAAGGAGAAGTGATGAATGGTCTGACGGACACCACTGGCCTAAATTCGTTGGTGTCGGAGCGAGCGAAGCTACGGCATGTGGGTTTGTCAGATCTGGATGTAGGCGGGGGAGTTGAACAGAACCTAGTGAACGTACTGGTGGTCCTGAAGCAATATCAACAGGATCAAGTTGTGAGCGCCCAAGATTCGTTTGAAATGTTTCGAGAATCTCGCGCTCGCCGAAGACGGCTTGAAATGCTACTCGAGCAAACTTTGGCCGCATTGCCACACAAAGCTTCGAAGTCCTGCTCCGATGCCGAGTTGGGTTGCGTCGAAATTAACAGATTGAAAAAAGACAAGGTGATGATTGAAGCTGCACCAGTGGAGAGTGGAGAACCATTTTGGTCGGAGGAGATTCAGCTTCAAGCTGATGCGATTGGGGTTGGGGTTGGGGCGGAATTCGACGCATTTATCACTCCTTTTTTCAACGACGTGTTTGGCGGCTGTGGCGTAGTGTTCGTCAAGAACGAGAGAGATTTATGGCTGTTTCAGTCTCCATTTGCTACCAAGAGTACAGGTTTCAAACCGCTTGGATTTGCGACCCACCCTGGAATGCTGCGCGTGAAACCAGTACCAAATGATGAAGTTCAACGGGGAAATGGATCACGATTTGGAGATGCAGAAGAAGACGTGCTCGACTGCCTCGTCGTGTTCAAAAGCGAGCTTACTATATCCAATGCTGCTTTTGGCCGAATGATGCGATATCTGAAGAGTATTTGCCCCAACGCGGCTGCAAAAGTTATTCTCTTTGACCGCCGCTCGTTCTGGTTGATCTACAGCTACAAGGCGGTTGTTGGCAAAATTGTAACATCTTCGTGGGTCAACAAGGGCTCAAAAGCACTGTTTCAGAGCTTCATGAAGAAAATAGCCCCATGGGTGACGATCTTAGTCAAAACTTGCTCGTCATTGGGCGTTCATGTGGTGGAAGACGATGCATTTCTCGGTCGAGGAACATTTGGCTGCGTTTTTAAGGTTGCTGGGCAGGATGGGGAGATTTTCGCGCTGAAAATCGCAGAATCAATCTTCATTGAACGCCTTTGTGACGAGAAGGAAGCCTTGGCAAATGCTCAGGACACAGGCTTGACGATCCGTCCTGTGGGCGAGGTCCTCAAAATTGGTGGTGGCGCAGCACTACTGCTGTCTCCTGTTGGGGATCCTCTGCCTCGACCAACGACACTACAGGAAGTACAAAGTCTCTTTGGGCTATTAGGCGAGCTCCACGCAAAAGGTTTGGTCCATGGGGATCCTCGCATGCCAAATGTGATCGTCTTTGAGGGAAAGCTTCTCTGGATTGATCTTGTGGTAGCGATGGAAACGAGTCCAGCTTCGAAACGAATTGATGCCAAAATTCTCGCCGAGTCTATCCTCGGTTTCTTGTACACCGCGGATCCGGGACTGGAACAGTTGATCGACAACTATGGAGACAGCTCCTCGCAAGAAAATCTTAATCAACTGGCCGAAGCAGTGTGGCAGACATACCGCTTGCTACTTCCAAGGGATTAATTGGGTTTGGGCGACAGTCTCTCTGGAGAGGAGTAAGGCGAACTTGGGCAAGGACGTAAGTTGAGAATAGGTGTCGTGTTAGCTGCAAGTTCAATTTGTGGTAAAACCCCTTCAACAGGAACACGAAGTACCAACTCGTCTACTTCCTTAGCTTCGGAACTGCTGCATAGGCGTCGGAAGTGGTTCGGTGGTCACTTGCAGCTTAACGAGATTCTTCTCTCCACGGCGCTTCACTTGAACGGGAATATGACGTCCGATGGTGTAGCCCACCGTGGACAGGATGTCCTTCGTACTGTGCACCTTCTTACCGTCGAACGAGACGATCACGTCGCCGGGCAGCAGGCCTCCTTTGTGGGCGGGCGAGCCGGGGGCGACTGACTTGACAATCACACCCTCCTTCACGTCCGGGAACAACCGGCCGATCTCCTGGAGCTCGCGCGTGTTAAAGTTGATCATCTGCATGCCGATGTAGGGGCGCACCACCTTCTTGTGCTTGCGCAGCTGATCGATCACCTGCACTGCCGTGTCGGCTGGGATGGCGAACGAGATGCCGACGCTTCCGTCGACTTTCATCGTGTTGATTCCAATCACCTCGCCGTCCAGATTGATGAGCGGACCACCGGAGTTACCGGCATTGATGGCCGCATCTGTCTGGATGTATTCTCCGCCCTTCTGCGGGTAGCCCAACTCGCTACTATGACGTGCTACAGCGCTGATGATGCCGGCACTCACGCTATTCTGCAGGGAAAATGGGCTACCGAGAGCGCACACCCACTCGCCAGCACGCAGCTCGGAAGACGAGCCGATCGAAATCATAGGCCACTCCTTCACATCGTTCGACTGGATCTGCAGCAGAGCGATGTCCGCGAGAGGGTCCGCGCTGTGAATCACGGCCGAGTAATTGCTGCCATCAGCGAAAGTCACCTGGGAACCAATTAGCCACAGCACCAGTCAGCACTCGGACACTAACTAACAGTTTCTTCAAGCAAGAGTATCTGCAATACTAACCTGGATCTTGGAATAGCGATTGCACCTCGCCACGACATGCGCATTCGTGACGATCAGACCTTCCTTCGAGATAATAAAACCAGACCCATTGCTAGCAACGTATCCTGTCCGCGACATTACCAAAACACCGACATTAGGACCAGAACAAGCAAAACCATCGACCGCTACACTCACCAGAGTCCACCGCGATGTTCACCACCGCCGGGAACGCCTTCTCCACTGCATCGGCGATGAAGTTCCTCGACAGCACGCTGTTCTTCCCTGGTCGCGCCTCCAATCTCGTGGCACCCTCTAAAATTACAGTAAAAGTGCCAAAATCAGTCACCCTAGCTCCACTCCGAAGACGTTCTCGAAGCTCCGACCCCACCACGCCTGTCATAGTCGATCACCGCTGCCACCGCGAGTCCGGCGCCAGCGACGGCGTACGCGGCCGACAAGGATCCCGTTGCAGACCTCCGAGAGCTCGCGCCCGACCGTTTGCTCATCAGACGCCGCGCACCGCCGGGCCGTGCTGCGCGAGCCGCGGCACGCCAAGAGCTCCGCCACATATTCGGCACTTCCCACTTTGACCTTCACCCACCATTTGTGAAAAAAATGACCAATCAGCGCGAGGACCACTTCAACCTGCAAGCTTGAGCTCTTCTTGGCGGCATGTGAATGCCCCAACGTGTGTTGATCTCCGCTGGCATACCTGCGCTAGAGGAATATCACCAGCAAAGAACAAAGGAAGACGGTGTGTTGTTCGGAAATGTATCAGATTTGAATTGGTGCGCACGGGCGCTTTAAGAGCTGTGTCAAGAACTTAGGCGAAGTTCAGTGCGAGCCCTGCGACTGCGAGCACGCCGGCCATGGAGACTGTGGTGAGCGAGGCCGATGAAGAGCCACTGTCGTCTCCAACGGCGCTGGCCACGTCGCCAGCTACAGAGCTGACGGTGCTGGCAGCGCTGTCCAGCAAGCTGCCGGCTGTGCCGACGGCAGGCCCTGCAGCACTGGACACCGTGTCGACGGCTCCGTCCACCCAGCTGCCTGTCGCGTTCGCAGCGGCTTCAGCGCCACTTGTGACCGTGTTAGCTGCTCCGCTCGCCCAGCTGCTGGCGGTGTCCACGGCAGGCGAGGCTGCACTTGCGGCAGTGTTGGCCGCGCCGCTTACGGTACTCGCAGCGGTGTTGGCTGCGGAGGTCACGTCGCTCACAACGTCCGCGACGACGGTGTTGTCGACGGCCGCGACAGCAGCGAGGACAGCGACAGCGAGGCAGGACAGGAAGCGAGTCATGGTGATTTGTCTTGGTGGAGTGGTGTTGGTGTTGGTGCTTGGAGGCGAAAGTGAAAGTGAGTTCCAGTCGCGCGCGCTTGAGGAGCGACCAACGTCCAGAGCAGCATCCAGTGGGTGTCGCACTTCGAGCACATGGTGCCCCGCCATGCTCTCCGAAATCAGGAGAGACATTACCATTTTGTGGACGCCAAAGTGAACCTTCCTCTATGTTTTCCAGCAACAAAATCCAGCCATATGCGTGGTGTACATGCAGTGCAGCTGTTGCGTGAGACCAATGTGCTGGTGTGATGGAGCGGCTTTGGCACCACGATAACAAAAATCGAGTTTGGACATGTAGCCATATTTTGGGGGTATTTTAGCAGTTACCACCGACGACTACTGAAGCCAACTTAGTTGGCTTGGTCGCAGGAATGCGGCGCACCGATAGCCTCCCGGACCTGTCCTTCCTTCCTGTGGTGCGCGTGACCTTGCGCACGTGCTTTGATGAGCTTGTTCTGATGCTGGTTGTCGAGCCTTGTAGACAACGCAGCAGCAGCTACAGAACTTGCTCGCGTATATCCAGATTCAAAAGGAGCTGCAAAAACTGCCGCGTGTGGATGGGTAAGTTGGTGGGGGAATGAGAATCCAGAGTGACTTCTGTCTAACGATCAGAAAATCTGCGAGCAGGATTCGTATCCTCAGGATCGGGTCGGCGGAGGCCGATGGCGTCGGGTTACAGCTCGCTGTGATCAAGAAAAATGTAACATTACTTTTTGCGTCGAGGTTGCAATCGTAGCTGGATGGGATCTCTAATCGCCGTATGTCTGCTGTGTCTAGCTTCAAAACTATGGGGGTGTAGAGGCAAGGATTGAATTTGCTATTCGTCTTTCACCAGTATTCCCAGCAGAACCCCCGATGATCTCCTGCACGGCTGGAGGGAATGTACGTCTTTCCTGACGCCATGCTGGTGTTTGTGCAATTTCTTACGCTGCGACTCACGCTGGATAATGTTGACAGAAACTCCCTCATTCTTTGTTTCAAAATGGGCGGCTGAATATGCCCTGGTTGCATGGAGGATGGCCTCAAGGGTACAGTCTGCGCCTGCTCGTCAAGGACTTATGCTCTAGATTGGAGCATTCCTTCAGTGAGGCATCAGTCTGCGCACCCGTGCAACCATATTACGACGTCAACGCTCCATTGCCGCTACCATCAGCGCCAACGTTGTACGGAGAAAGACATGAAAACGGTTGGATTATATCCCTGTGGCTGTGTGTGTATGAGTGATCGAGCTGACGTTGTGGTGGACAGACGATTCACGACAAATGCTCGTCCGGTGCAAATTCAAGGATACCGTTAAGCAGTTCCCGGTCCCGATGGTTCGGACTCTCGTCGAGCTTCGTCAAGTCATCGAGCCCCATATTCCGGCCGCTATGCAGCCCGGCGTCTCTTTGAAGCTCCTCAAAAGGTATGCTTTCTATCAAACATTCGTTGAGTTTGGTAAGGCCAGGCTCGATTGCGACTAACACCAACACGATGAAGTCCACAAGAAGCAGTGCTGTTGAGAACAGACGAGGTACGCGAAAACAAGGTTAGTTTTGGTTCACTGTGAACAGCCATGAATAATAGTTTTGCGACTGTTGTGGTGTTTGTAGGATGTGCGGTGGCTGTGCTCTAGCAACATGCCCGTTGTCTATATTCTCATTTTGTGTGAGTAGAGATACTTGAAGTGTTACATTTGTACAGATCTCACGTGTTTCTTTGCCGTGCAGCCCCAGAGCAAGCACCTGCCCCAGTCACCAGCGTCAATCTATTAGGCTTGAGCCGGCATTCTCCCAAGAAATCTCATTTGGGGGCTCCGTCTGCCTCTCCTGCGCGGCTGCAACTGAGCCCACCCGCTCCCGTCAGTAGCGTTGATCTACTAGGGTTAAATCGACTATCCCCGAAGAAACCCAACGCTGCAGCACCGCCCGCTTCGCCGGCAAGGCTGCAGCTAAGCTCTCCATCCTTAGTCAGGATACTAAAACCGGGGTGCACGGTTCGGGAAGTTGAGTGGAAGGATCTCGCCATTCAAAAGCATGTTGGAACAGGCAGCAGGTGTGTCATGCCCTTCAAAACCATATACGGATACAAGATCACTCAGCTTTGCTGCTATTTTATTCAGTTGTCAAGTTTACAAGGGAAGCTGGAGAGGAGCAGAAGTTGCGGTGAAGTCGTACGTCCACGTTACTTTCCATTTAGCACTCTGCGAGGTATTCAATTTATGAACTTGAGAGCAGCTTCACAGGTATCGACCGTAGTGCGGTAGAACGCGAGTTTGCAAATGAAGTGGACATGATGCAGCAGCTCGGCCCGAACCCATCACTGGTGTTGCTCCTCGCGGTGTGCGCGGAACCGCTTTCAATTGTGTTAGAGTACCTTCCGTTTTCCTTATTGTAAGTTTTTTCAAAAATGCTGTTTGCTTCGAGGTAAACCTACTAACCTTTGTACTTATTGTATTGCAGTGAGCTGATCAACGGGGTTCCCGACAAAACCCGGCGAATTCCACCGTATCCGTCGTCGTGGACCAAAAGAGTCCACATGATGGTGGGTAGACAATGCCATGTCTTTCCCAAATTCCAAAGTCTAAATTGCTGTGCTATGTAGCTGGATATTGCTCGAGGGCTGCAATTTCTTCACTCCTTCGACATTATCCACAGGTTTATCTTCTTTGGCTTGATGATCATTTTTCCTGTTTAACATTCATGCTGTTGTCTAACTTTGCATCGTGTTCACTTACCAGGGATCTCAAATCTTTGTAAGTCTCTGACAGTGCGAACTTTCCTGATTCATAAATCGGACCTGAGAACTTACTGCGCTTTCCAACAAAAGGAACTTGCTCATGACTTCAGAAGGACGAGTCAAACTTGCTGGTATACCCCCAGTGAAGATTGCACGTTCTTGCTGGGGCGCTAACCAATCTGTCGATGCGTGCAGATTTTGGGATTTCACGCTCAAACAACCAAATGGAGCTAATGACGGGCTGCTGCGGCACTTTTCAATGGATGGCCCCGTACGTATAGATCATTCTGGCCGGTAGACTGAATAGTGCTCGATTTCATGACCGCGCGAGTGCTTGTTCCAACAGGGAGGTCCTTACCAGCCAGAAGTACTCTCTATCAGCGGACGTGTACAGCTTTGCCATCATTATGTGGGAAATCTGTGAGGTTTCCGCTCCTTTCAAAGATCTAGCCCCCGCGCAGATCCCCATTGCAGTAGTCCAAGAAAGACGACGGCCCATACTCTCGCCCAAGACCCCTGCGGTATGAAATCACATTCGCAGAAGCTGAGCCGACCAATCGAGCTGATGTTGTCACTTGTGTTGATTTCCACCAGCCCCTCCGCGACCTCATCCACCGCTGCTGGCAGCACGAACCAACTCTGCGTCCCACTGCCGCTGAGGTCGTCGACATCCTCCAGAGCTTCTTCCCGTCCGGATGAGCACAACAGCCAGAAAAACAGGTTCCACCTTTACAGTTCGGCCACTTGAACACTTGAACATGCAACACCTATTTTCTCTTTTCCACTTTACTAGCCAATCCATTCAAGAATTCTACCCAAAGCAGCCTATCGGAAGCACGGCTGGCTCTCCAGATACTGCGTGAGCTGTGCACGGAAGAGCTGGCTGGTGATGGGCTTGCCGCTCTTGGTGTCGCTCAGGGGGTTGCCCACCACCGTCTCCACGTAGATCTGCGCGTAGATGTACTTGAGCGTGGGGGTCAAGTCGCCCGCCTGGTTGTCCGTCATCATGATGAAGCGCAGGCCGCTGGGCGTCTCGTACTCGTGGCAAGTGTACGAGTTGGTCTGGAACCTCTGCATCCCCTCGGGCGTCGCAGCAGCCACCGGCTCGGCCGGCGCGAAGGGGTCCGCCGTACTACCAGCCGTCGAGGTGGGGGCGATCTTGCCCACGAACTCCTTGAGCGAGAACAACAGGCCGAACAGCAGCCTCTTCTCCTCTTCCGGGTCCGAGTACGTCACGCTCTTACCGCCGGGCACGGGCCACTTCTCCTGGTACAGACACGCCCCGGTGCGCGTGTAGATGTAGAACGAGTAGATCATTTTCGACTGACACTTACACTTTTTCACTTTTGCGTATGCGCGAAAATCAAATCATATTTTGCATTGTTTTTGTTTCGTGTGCCACCCATTGTTTTCATCGGCTCGGTGACAAGCAAGCAAGTACGTCGCAAGCTTGAGCTGCATCGGAGGAGCCTTATCTCCTCATCCCCTCCCCCCCCATCACTCGCTGCATTGGACATGGGCATGGCGTTGGAGCAGCTCTTGGTACGCGTGTCGGACGCGCCTGAGGCCTCGGAGACGTGCGTGCAGCAGGTGGCACGCGCTTGCGGCCTCGAAGCCGCTTCGGCAAGCGACGACAGCGCGCACTGCACGCTCTCGGGCTTTGCGGACACCAAACAGCAACTAGCGGTGGCCTGTATGCTGCACTGGCAGCTGCAGCGGGCCAAGCAGAGCGGCGCCACGGTCTCCGTGAGCGACTCGGCCATGGGCACATGCTTCTCGCTGGCGGAGCTGCTCAATTGCGACAAGACGGCGCTGGAGACGCCCGAGGCTGGAGCTGTCAAGGTGCTGGACGTGCAGGAATTCGTGGCGCAAGTGCTGCAGCAGGAAGACGACCAAAAGGTGCAGATCCTTGACTGCAGGCAGCAGAAGGAGTTCCTGGGCCTCGCCAAGGACAAGCAGGTCTCAGGACACCTTGCTGGCGCCAAGAACGTTCCGTTTGCGTCCATTTTTACAGCGGAGAAAGACGATAAAGACGAAGAGAAGGACGTACAGGCCCCTGTGGCTGACAAGAGCGGCGATGGAGCCTTCCTGCTACCGGTGGACGAGCTGCGGGATGTGTTCGAGATCAATGGCATTGATCTGGAGCAGCCTGTTGCGGTTGTAGCAAGCGTGCCGGCTGAAGCTGCTGCGGTAGCGACGGCGCTGCTGCTTGCGGGTCATCATGCGTGGATCGCGTTTTGCTCGGAAGCACTGACAGATGCGCTGGTGGCGTCGCTGCCGTCGTCTTACACGGCTGATATTTTCCACGAAGGTCGGCTGCTATACAAGGATGACAAGGGCGGATTCGACCTCTCGCCGCAGGCGGAGGATGCCACCAGCGTTGAAGATGCGGACAAAACGGAGGTGGAGGAGCTTCAAAAGGCCTACAGCGAAGAGCTCAGCGGAAAAGGACACAAGAACCGAGGAGAAGACAAGAAGGAAGAAGAGGAAGACAAGGTAGAGGAAATCGTGTGGATCAAGGACGGCCACCGCTTCTTCGACATGCCGTCTCCGGTCAGCAAGGACGAGTTCTTGGCTGCGTCACGGACCATCTTCCGCATTGTGTCCTTCGTTCTGGCACCGTTTGGCTTCCCTGCATCGCTGCGCAAGAAGCGTTCGCTGCAGGAGGTGAAGACGCAGTGCGGATCGCTCTTCCAAGACGTTATTGAGGTGTGCTCTGACCTCATTTACCAGCAGATGGAGCTGAACGAAGGCGCCATGGCAATGAGTGTGCACAAGTGGGTGGAAGAGAAGCGTGATCATGATTGTACGGAACAAGTGAAGGCGATTAACGAGATCTGGGAGGTGTTGTATACTCCTCCTGCGGTAGTAGAAGTGCCAGACCTCAGCGACGACCACGTGTTCGAACTCGCCACGAAACTGGAGCAAAAGGTGCACGAGTTGGTCAGTCAGCGTACTCCTTGGGCCTTCGACGCGGTTGACGAGGAGGAAGATGACGAATCCGTTGACGAAGAGGACGATTTTGATCCACAAGAGCAAGTGATCGACGAGTTCAGTGACGATGAAGAAGACGAGGAAGTCTCGCTCAACAGTGATGAGGACGACGTGGCGGAGAAGGCTGCTGAAAAAAGCGAACAAGGAGCCGCTCAGGAAGAACAAGTCGACGAGATCAAGGATCCCAGCGAGGAAGCTGCCGTTGAACCCGCCAGCAAAGATGAAGATGTGGATGTTCAGGAAGAGGATTCCAATAAAGAAACCGAGAAGGAGGAAGGCGAGAAGCCCGCTCAAGAGAATGATGATATTAGTGCTGAAGACGTCATCGCTGAGGGAGCCCCAAAGAAGGACGATACTTGTGATCAAGATGGCAGTGCAAAGGAAGCCACAGCAACTCCAACGGACGAGGAGAAGACTGAGAGCGAACCTTCTCCAGTCCAGGAGCGCTCCGAGCCCATGAACGAGCTTCCGGAGAGCTGGAAACACATGTATCCGAGTGTTATCTACGCACTAGGATTCATCCCACAGGATGTGGACGGCAACCACAAGAAGCTCAGCACTCTACAAATCAAGTCATTCATCCAAGCCGTAGCCGAGGCGTCGTGGGATGTTATCAAGGATGAGACTAAGGAGCTCAGCCAGGTTGAATTCCAGGCCCTGTGCGATACGCTTAACGGTGAAAAGCGGGAGCAACTGGCTGACTGCGTTGCGGAGGCGGAGAAGTCGCTGTATGTTCTCAAGCACTTCCTCACTCGCTCGCTCAATACCGACGACAAGCTCGCTGATCAGCTGGCAGGAGTCCGTGAGGCTGTTCTGGATGGTGACATTCGCCAGCGGTCAGGACGTACCCAAGTCGCCCTCGCAGCCTACTCGAAGGCCTTCGAGTACCTCCCGCTTTACCACAAAGACCTGGAGAATGCAGTTGTAGGTCGCGCCCGATGCTTCCTTGAGCTGAACCAACTGGGTCGGGCGAAGACCGAGGCTCTGATCGCGCTCAAGCTGAACCCGTACAGTGTCGGTGCATACGAGTGTCTCGGGAGCGTTGAGGAGAAGACCGAGCACCCGGAAGTGGCCATGCAGCACTACGTGACGTCCTTCATTCTTGACGGCTCACGCTCGCCAGAACACGCCGAGTCCATCGACCGCACGTCGCGTCTTGTGGGCCGTCGTGTAGCGAAGGCTCTGTTCGCGGACATGGAGAAGGTGCACGAGCTTCCGTCTTCGTGGCTAGTGAGCAGCTACTTTGAGTCGTTCGAGCACGACGCCGACTACGCTGCGCGCGTACCGTTCGACATCGCGAAGAAGGAGGAGGTGGAGGTGGAAGACTTGGATGCGCTCACGCTCCTTCATCGCGCGATTCACTACAAGCGGACAGAGAACTACGGCGACGCTCAGCGTGACATCTGGACGCTCGTGGCGAAGGACATGGAGGCTGAGGGTCTGTCTCCGGAAGATCGCGCGTTGGCGCTTAACCTGCACGCGTCCATGCTGTACGTCGCCGGTGACGTCCACACGGCTGTGGAGGTCATTAACAAGAGCCTCGAGCTCCAGCCAACGATGGTGAATTCACTAGTGAAGAAGGGCGGGTTCCTGGCAGAAATCGGCGACACGGACGAGGCCACGTCGTGCTTCTCGGAGGCGATGGAGCTCGACCCGAACGAGGCCGACGTGCACCTCCACTTGGGCCAAATGGAGCTCCTTGACGGGAACTACTACAAGGCTGCACAGTGCCTACGCCGCTGCATCTCGCGGTCGGACGCGCTGCCCGTCACGCACGTGTCGTACGGCATGGCGCTCTACAAGAGCGGCTCCACGTATCAAGCCAAGGACGTGTTCGAGGAGGCCTCGAAGAAGTTCCCCGAGTCGGCCGAGGTGCACCTGTTCCACGGCGAGGTGCTGGCCGACCAGGGCAACTACGCGGACGCCATGCGCCACTTCCTGACCGCCTGGGAGCTGTCGCCGCAGTGCCCACTGCCGTTCCTGAACGCAGGGCGCGTGTACGTCGGCACGAACGACCCCATGCGCGCCATCGCGCACTTCAAGCAGGCCCTGGAGGTGGACCCTCGCTGCAGCTCGGCACATCTGGACATTGCGCAGGTGCTTTTCGCGCAGGGCCGCACGACCGAGGCGTTCGAGCACTTTGACGTGGCCGCGTCCTGCTGCCGCTTCCTGCCCGAGGTGGAGGAGGTCTGCGCGTGCCAGGAGATGGCCAAGATGCAGCTCAAGGTCACGGAGATCCTGGGCGTCGAGCTGCGCCACATCATGCGCTCCAAGTAGACAGGTCTGCATCGTAGTAAAAGGTTCTCGGTGTTAGGAAACGCTTGCACCAGCAGCGATTGTATTGTACGTGCTGGTTGAAGTCCAAACGCTGGTTGAAGTGCTACCTCTTTTAATACATATCAATGTGTTGTTGAAGGTCATGGCACCCCCTCGTGTAAACTACAACTGGGAATAGGTGCAATTTTGCTTGACGATAGTGATAATTTACCAATTGGTAATAGGTGAGGCTGAGGTGCACGGTCCTGGTGGGTCGTCGACATCTACGAAGTTCGTCACCTCTGCGGACATGGCTGGAGGAAATCACCGAGCGTTCACGTTCGCCTCGCTGCTGGCGCTCGGCGGCGGCGCCGGCTACTTGCTCAAGGGGCATCTGCCGTCGCTAGTGGGCGGCATGGCGCTGGGCGTGGGCTTCCTGGGCGCCGGTATGCTGGTGCTGACGGACACTATCACGGAGCACCACTTCGAGCACGGCACGTCGCTGGCCATGTCGGGTGTCATCGCCGGCGTCATGGGGCGACACGCAGTGCTCACGGGGCTGCGCGCGCCGGCACTGCTCGCTACGGCGGGCGCCATGTCGGCGGGCTACCATATGCACCAGCTCAGCAACCCGCCGCGCAAGATGCGCTACATCCCCGGCGCGCCGCCCGTGCCGAGCAGCTACGACTGAGCGAGAGCTGCTGTTGACCAGACACCAAGTCTCGACTGTTGTGCGTCTTCGCTTCGGCAAAGCTCGGTAACTAATGAAAAACAAATGTGAAAGTGTGTACATTGGGGCGTCGACATTCAAACCTTCTCGTGCATGATGCAGGGGATGGTTGGTCATGTGGAGCTGCTCCGCTGAAGCTTCAAGCCTACCGACGGAACAAGAAAGATGGCTACATTTATGCAGAGGGAAATCCCCACTGTACCTTCTTGAGGATGTATTCGCCACGTTGAGATCGTGTGGAGTGCTGCAGAAGGCATCACGCTAATACCAACTTGCTGCGTGCGTTAAAGATGTTGTTCAGCAAGGCCACGATGCTCACTTCGGACTACAGGTTGCTGAGCGAGCCCCTGACACGTCTTAGGTAGTGTCTTAGGTAGTGTGCAAACACGCCCGACGATCAACAAACATATTTTTTTCATTGCAAGTAAATGGCAGTCCTTAAACTTGTCAATCAATTTATTTTCCTTTCTGTCGGTTACGCGCATTTTGCATATAGTTTAGCCGTGAAGCTATGCCCAACTCGAAGCGAGAGCACCCCCAAGAATGTGCAATATTTCAAGTTCCCATTTCGTGCAGATACCTACCGACGCCACCATGTGCACCCTGCGTTATGGTAGCAATATAAAGATAACAAAAGGCTAGGCTGAGTTGTTTGCTGTCCCAAGCTGGAACTCCATCATATTGCCAGCTCAGCACACTTGACTTTACTAAAAGGAAGGAGTCATCCTCGTTATACCTATTTGAAACGGCTTTGTACCTATATTAGCTTAATAGAGGCATTTTAGAGGCATGACGTATGCCAGTCTCGAGGTCAAAATGATGGAATAAACATCACTTCGGTACTGTACCACTTCTTGCGTAATCGATGGGCGGTCAAATCTCAACCGCAAAAGCTCACTTTGATTTCCAACCTCGACTTGCACGATGGCGCACCACCCGACGTTCACGATGGCCGGCCTGCTGGCGGCCGGCGGCGTGTTCGGCTACCTCAAGACCAAGAGCGTCCCGTCGCTGGTGGCGGGCGTGACGCTGGGCGCGGGCTTCGGCGTCGCGGGCTTCCTGCTCCAGAAGGGCGAAATGACCAACGGCCACGGCGTCGCGCTGCTCATGTCCACTATCACCATGGGCGCCATGGGCGCGCGCGCTGTGCGCAGCAAGAAGCCGTTGCCCGTGACGCTGGCGTCGCTAGGAGCGCTCTCGTCCGCGTACCACGCGCAGCGCCTCTCGGAATGGATCGGCCAGGAGTAGAGCAGTCCGAGCACCATCTTCATCAGCACTCCAGAGGAGGACCCCAAGGATCTCTTCGGTGCTGAGTTCCCCGCAAAGGAAGACGTCGTGATCTCTTTGTTCTTTTTGATTTAATGGTTTTAAGAAGATCCAAGTTCTCTATTGCCATGGATTGATGAATGCGCGTGTTGCTTGCCTTAGACAGCGGTGCTCTGCACGGACGAAACGCAGGCCGCCAGCATGTCTTCAAACATGACGCCTGTCATGTTCTTGGTCAAGTAGATGGTGTCCTCCACTCCGAATGAACTGTGCGATGAGTCCAGGAGGCCGTCGCGCACGCCCGGGGAGAAGGCGATTTCCACGCGGAAACGGTCCTCGCTGTCTTCGGGCAGTGACGGCGTCTCAAAGACTCGGATCACGATGTGCGCCAAGTAGTTGATCTCAGCCACACGGTCCAGCGCGCGCCGACTGCTGTCGGACAGCAGCTTCGACTCGCGGAACACGTACTTGCGCTGCGTCATGTGGTCGTTCACGCTGATGCCCATGCGCTTGAGGATCTCGTTGCTGAACTTCTCCTGCTCGAGCGAAATGTCGTACTCGTCGTCCTCGCCGCCATGCTGATGCCGCGCACGCCAAGACGGACACTGGAACCGAAGCACGTTCAGGAGCGTGTGGAGATGGCTCTCACTTGTGAAGTACAGTCGTGTGCGGACCTGGGTGCCTGGACTCTTAATGCGCAGTTCCTTCGCGTACGACGGGTCTAAGCGGTATCCGTGGTGCTCGACGTCCTGGTCTGCTATATCAACTACACCGTCCTCGGCACCGTCGCCACTTCCGAACAGGCTCCTTGACGACGACGATTGCTCCTGTTCGTTACCCGAGGCCGACATGACGGTCACGATGTCGGCTCGAATCTTTGCACATAATGCCTGCGAGACTCGGTTGCCGATCGACTGCTTCTCCGCAATATCCATGCCGTATTCCTGGGAAACGTAGCACCGAGCAAGCGCTTCGGCGAGCCTGAAAAGCTCGTGGCCGCACTTCCACCCCACACTAGAATTGTGAAGCAAGTCGTACTTGATGCAGTCGTGGACGTCCGGGATTTTACTCAAGTCGAACGTGTCCGTCTTGGTGGAGTAAAAGTCCCGGAAGATCTTGTCCCAGCGCTCGAGCATCAGCGAGAAGGTCTCCCCCATGTACAAAGGAGTCGCTTCGTCAGCCACTGCACGAAAACAACAATAGGAGTTAGTATGGCAACCACTTCTCTTGCCACCCCGAGTTGAAGAACCAAGTGCCGCTGGACTCACGTTTGTCTTGCACACGCTCGGCGATTTCAGTTCGGAGTTTGCGGATCAGTTCCAGCAGGCGAAGCAGTGCCTCTTTCGGGTTCTTGATGATATCGAGTGCCTGAATAATGGACTCCGTTTTGAGGGGCGCGATTGCAGCCTTCATCTCTTCAACCGAAGAATAGTCACGCTGTAGCAGCGTCCGTAGCTTGGTCTTAATCGACTGCATTTCCTCGGTAGCATCAGCTTGACCCGAGTGGTCAAGCATTTTGTTGGCGTCTGGCAAGCAAGGCAGCGAGTTAGAAACAATACAAAACTAGAGCAGCAGCAAAGGAAAACCGCAGAAATCGTACCTCTTCCCAACGTTGTGACAAGACTAACCAGAATTGGCGTAAGGTCTCCCTCCAGTTCCAGAAACCCTTTAGCGAACGCCGCTGCAGTCATTTGCACGCGCCCTTCGTCCGACGTGAAGATCTTGAGATCGTGGCGGAACGTTGAGTGCAAGCGCAACAAGCCTCCTTCTTCCACTTCAACAGGGTACAAGCTGTTGCGGAACGACTGCCCCAGCTCCTCTCCCTGCTGCTTGCCCCGTTCAGTGAGGTCGCCTCCCCATTTCAGAATCATCAGCACCTTCGGCTTTTCAGCACCTTCAGGGTTCTCTGCGTATGCGGCGGCAGCGGCAGCGTAGGTTTTGTGCGGTTTGAACTGCACTTTGCGGTTAATGCCCGCGAATTTCCATCGCTCCAGTACTCGCTTCATCTGCAGCAGCTTCTCGAAGCTGTCGCCACCTTCAATCTCCCACACCGCTTCCTTAGAGCCAACACCGGGGGCGTAAGCCTTGATCAGACTTCGCACAAGGTCCAGCAGCTCTTGAAGGTCTGCGACCGCCTTCACCTTCACCTCATCATACTTGCCTTCACTGCGACGCCTTTCGTAGAAGTCCACCAGGTCTCTTTCCCACACGACAGTCTTGAGTTTCTGCTTCGGCGTGCGATCGCCATGACGCACCACTGCAATTACGCAGCGTAGCTCCTCGCGGTTCTCATCGTCCAGTGGTAAGCCCGCGCTGCTGGCACTTGCCACGCTCGACTCGGAGGCATCGGATCCCGAGCTCGGACGCGTGTGCTCCCGCCAGTCCTGAGCTCCATTGCTCATGACGCTGGGCTCGGTAGCGTACTGCGGACACATTTGCGTACCCATAGAGGTTAGTGAGTTGGCACGGCGTTGGCGAAAGTATCTCGAGCGCAGTGCCGACACCAAGTAATTGTGCAAGATGAGCCCGCAATCATCGTAATATTTCTTCGAGTTCTTGACGAAACTCCAACCGTTCACGTCGCACACGTACGAGCTGCCGCGCACACGCAGCAGGTCGAAGCCGCACACGGTCTGGTGGAAAGCCAGACACACTTTCCGCGCCATGTCTTTCTCGGTCGAGTTCAAGATGACCGGGTAGCGCACTTCCTTCCCAGCCGAGTCGCGTACCACGCGGCCGTCAAGCACGGGTGACTTGCGCGCTTCCGCGTGGCCATAGCTCGACCCGACCGTGTACACCTTAACGTCCGTTCCCTGCGTGTTGAGGAACTCCTCGTAGATATACGAGCCGTCACGGCGCACGCGGTTCACGTCCGGGTAGAACTCACTGGAGCGATCCCCCACTTTGCGGAAGAGCCGCTTGCTGCCTCCGCCGGCGCTCGTCGGGTAGTAAATGTAGACGTTGTGGTCCTCTGCGTCGGCGGGCTTTTCCACGAACGGCTTGTTGATGCGTACGCCGTTGATCTCGACGTAGTTGTCGTGCTCCTCGAGCTCGTCCTGCTGGCCGCCGGGCAGGTCGCGGTTCACGATGACGTGGCGCGGCACCTGGATGCCGTGCCGCGTCAGCAGCGCGTACACCTTGCGGCGGTCGAACAGCACGTGCTGCATGCCCAGCTCGTTAACGAGCACGGGCCGCACGCGACGGACGTACTCCTCGGCCTTCTCAAGCGGGAAGCCTGTCGAGTAGAACGACAGCAGCGCGTCGCACGCGGGCCAGGCCTCCACGGGGCGGCGCAGGATGGTCTCGTCGTCGAAGACGAACACGTCGAACTGCCGCTTTTTCTCCAGGCGGCGCAGGATCTCGCGCATGGGCTTGGAGCGCGTCTTCTTCTCCATGGCGCACACGCCCACCACATACTTGGACACGCCTGGAGGTGGAGAGCAAGGAGGCGACACGGGCGACGTCATCCCAGAGCCGGACGTCAGCACCGCCGGCGCCGGAGATGTCACGGGCAGCGACTGCGTGCGCTCCATGCTTCGGAGTGATGGTCGAGTTGAGTTTGTCTGAGGGGAGGGAACCCCGCCTTTACGATGCTAGTGACCAGCCAGGCGCCTTTTACCATCAATGGGCAGGGGCAGTCTTGATCAAAAAGCCGAAGTGTCGACTTGCTTCGGCTTGCTTGGCTGGGACAAGAAGAGAGGAGATTTGCCCAATGAACGATCTCGATCTATTTGCAGCTCTGTGCCCAGCAACAAGACGGCAAAGCGCTTCAACTTGCTGGTGGAAGTCTGCCATTCGCAACTGCGACAGTGCGGGGCTGCAGTGGAAAACCATTTTGCCACAGCATGCAAATGGATTGCCAGTGGCAAAATGGGTTGGCAAGACGGTATCGGAGACCGAGGCGGTTCGGTCTCACAATTGGCAAATTGATTGTTGCCGCGAGGGATGAGCTCGTCCTTGTTGATGATTTCATTCGCGTTGCCTTTGGCGAATCTGAAGCGAATCTCTTGTGGTTGGAGCAGCGCCCCGTTTGCCACTCGAAGTGGTTGGCAGCAGCAGCTTGTCAAGTGTCCATGTGTCGGACTTGTTCGCGAAGAGACGCGAAGGCGCCAAGTTGCAATGGAAAGCGATAATGACGACGCCATGCAGCTGGCGCTGGCGGCCGAGGTGCGAACGCTGCGCGGGAAGCTGCGCGTTCGCGAGCAAGAGGTAGAGGCTCTGCAGGACCAAGTGGCGGCCGTGACGGCACAGCTGCGCGAGACGTCAGATGAGCTCGAGTGCCGCATGGCTTTCGTGGCAGACGCCATGACACAGATCGAGTCGCTGGAGACGCAGGCGGCCGAGGCCAAGCGCGGCATCTTGACGCGCGAAATGCAACTGCACGAGGGCCAGCAGCGCGAAAAAGCTCTCGAAGCGGCGCTGCAAGGCAAGGAGCGGCAGCGCGAGCACTGGCAGAGCGAGTTTCACCGCGTGGACCAGGAACTTTCGGTGCAACGCGCTGCACAGCGGGAGATCGAAACTGATCTTGAGTCGAAAGCCGACGACGTGCGTGCGTGGAAAGCCAAGCTGCACGCCGTCCTGACGTCAGTGGACGAGCTCAAGCTGGAGAGCACCAACTTCCGCAAAAAAGAGCGCGAGCTAGTGACCACACTGCGGCAGCATGTGGAGGCGGCGGAGTCGAATCAACGGGCGTGGAAGGCGCGGCTAGCTAAGCGTGAGCTCAAGATCGAGGCTCTTCGGAGACAATGCCAAGAGCGACAGGAGGGGCTGGAACGCGTCGAGCGAGAGCGTAAGCAGGAGAACGAGGCGCGCGAACAGGACAAACTCGACGTGACCGAGCAGCAGCTGGACCGGCAGAAGCACTTGGTGGCACTACGAGAGAAGGTGGCGAAGCTCACTGAGGTCGTCGAGAAGGGGCAAGTGAAAGAGCAACTTTTTCGACGTGAGATCTTCCGTCTGCGAGAAGAGCTTTTGCTCAGTGAGTCTCAGCGCGAGACGGAGCGGAGACGCCAGGAGCAGCTCGTCCAAGGAAAGGAGAAGGAGGTGGCCTTCATTTGGCAAAAATACGTCGAAATCATGCCTTTCGCAGAAGGGAACGGCTAGGCAGGGAGGCAAGTTCTAAACGAGTTGCAAACGAAGACATGAGGTGACTCTTTTTCAAAAGCACGTTGAAGGTGGAAATGTATCGAGATAAGGACGGCTGGCCGTTATGAGACTTCGTTTAGGTGCCATGGATTTGGACGAACACGCGAGTGGTTTCGAGAATGAAGTGGCTAGGGACCTCAAAAATAGCAAGAGCGATTTGCCTGCCCATGTCTGTGAAGGGTGCTGGAGCTATCTAGGGAGAAGGCACTGCCTCCAAAGTCGAGCGTGAACGCGCCGTGGTGGCATCAGGACGCGGCGGAAGAGGCTCGCCGTATTGGCGTCTGGGGCTCTCGCGCACCGGGGGATGAAGAGGGAAGCGTCAAGTGTGCTCCAGTCCGCCGCTTCTCAAAACAATGGAAGAACTAGGCTTTTTTAACGAGCGCGAGGCGGAATGCTTCGAGCGCGAAGACACGCTGGTAAGTTATGCTCACTTGAGACCATAAATGTGTTGCTATGGAACTATTGCTGACAAACTATCGTTCTGCTTTCCTAGTCTCAATCAGACCTCGAAAAGCTCAATGTAGACGAGAACATGCCGGAGATGGAACGAGCCGAGAAGCTGCTCAAGACTGGGCTGGACAAGCAGAAGATCAGCATCTTGAACTCGCTACCGAAAATTCTTTCGTGCAACAACACGAAGACGAATCTTGGCGTCATTCTGGATTGCATGAAGGTGAGTCAGGCAACGGTCTTCGTAGCTGAGCAGCCCCTTGTTGACTAACGTGTTTGAAATGCTTAGGGGGTCTGGCAAAAATATGAGTCCGAGATGAATGCAGACTCTGCGGTCCTGCTGGAGCTGTTCAGAGGCCTGGCGAGCTTGGCATGTGCGACGGTGGACGGTAAAGTGGTAAGCTATCCAACCGTCACTTTTCACGAAGACTACGCTCAGCAACTCGAGGTCTGCCGAAACGAAAAGAAGAACGTCGTGTTTCTGTTAACAGACGAGCAGGTTGCCAAGCTGCTCGTTCCTTTTGCGCTTGATATCATCACGGAGATCCAGCAGAAGGACTACGCAGAGGAAGCGAGTTTGATAGTTATCGCGCTCCTTCCGCGAATCGGAACAGCACTAAAGAAGACACAGGTACGCACATGGCATGAAAAAAGACAACGTGGCATCGATGGACACAGTTTAACGCTGCGTTCTTGCAGATTCTTCGAGTGGCCATCGATAAGGGTGACGTTTCTCAAACACCTGGCTCGAGGCTTATTTGTTGCTTCATTTTGGGAGCTATAACCGCGTTGAGCCTCTTGTCGGCGCCGGACATCGAAGGGCTGTATTTCCAAAAGGTAAGGGATGTAAGACTGCAGTTGATTTGACTAATACTAACCCACTTTTATTTGTAGATGATGGCGTTGTGTCAGGACACCGACGCTGAAGTTCGCAAATGCATGTGCATTCAGTTAGATGGTTTGGCTCGGGCTGTAGGGTACGCGGATTTGTATATGTCCACTTGACTTGGTTCTTGATCCGAATCACTTACGATGAATTCAATGTGCAGAGAGGATCACGCTTGCTCTGAGCTACTTCCTGAACTATTGGAGCTGCTTCAAGACGAGGAGGAGCAGGTATGGTTTTGCCTGTCAGTTAATCTGCTTCTCTTGTTGACTTGGACTGACAACAATTCACCACCGCCCGTATAGGTCAAGCAAACTGCGTTCCTCACTCTTCTCTCACTCATGGACTTTTTCCCGGCACGGGATCGAGTCAAACTGATTATTCCCGAATTGATCAGCATAGCTGAATCGCTTCCGGACTACTTGGTACCGTCGCTAGCAGAGAAGTATGGACACCTCGTCACCAAGCTGGCAACTCTGAACAACCTTGGAAATGACACTGGTCAGGTATTTCTTCAAAGCTACGCCAAACTTTGCTCTCATGAAGAGCTGGAGATCCGACAGTCCTGCGCGTACAACTTCCCCGCTATCGTAAAAGCCTTTGGCTCTACGTACACATCAACGTTGATGGATGACTTGCTGGCCAAGCTAGCCAGCGATCCGAGTGAAGAGGTCCGGCATCATATAGCTGCAGGGATCCACGAAGTCGCAGCTTTACTTGGACAGCAACGCGCAATGCGATATCTCAAGACGCTGGTGCTGAATTTAATGAACGACGAATCGCCGGTTGTCCAGGGCATGGCCATCTCCCGAACACCGCAGTTACTGTCTGCGATGATCAATCCAAGCGACGAGGACCAGAAGGTATGTTTGCCGTGAATTCTCCCCTATATACTCGACTCTTCACTTCTAACTTCAACTCGTCCTCCTACAGACTGCGATTCTTGATGCGGTCCTCAAGTCTGTCGTCGAATACCACGAGATTTTGCCGCCAAGTCGAAATCGAGACCAGATCGTTTTTCTTGAAACATTGCAGAGTTTTCCGTCGTGGTTCGCATCCGTGCAAATGTACGAGATGGTGATCCCGATCATTTTCGACTTAATCGAAGATGGCGCGCGTCCAGTCCAGTTGCTGGCAATGCAAGTTGCGCTAAAGTGCATTCGGCACAACGACATCGCTAGCCATCGGTATTCCCTGCTGAGCAGACTTCGGAGTGAGTACGGCCACTCGAAAAGCTACTGGCGCCGGATCTTGTACCTTGAGGCGTGCATCTACGCTCTGAGCTTGAATAGCCGACTTTACTTCCAGCGGAACTTCCTTGAGGTCGCAATTGACCTGCTCGACGACCCCGTGCCCAATGTGCGGCTGAAGGCGATCGCGCTCGTGCCGCTGTGGAAAACTGCGCTCTCTTATTTATCGGACGAGAAGTCTCTCGACCGCATCCGACAATTCTTGGATGAATCAACGATTGACAGTGATCGGGACGTCGCGAACGCTCTCCATGAAACTCGCCAGATCGTCGAAGCGAGTGCCGTGGGTCAGCCGCGGCGACCACAAGATGATACCGAGGACAAGCGAAAGCTGAGTGAAGAGGAGAATCTGGGACTCACGACAGACCACGAAGACTCATCCGCAGACTCAAAGTGGTCGAGCATGCTCGAGTACACGTTAGTTGTGGGGAAAGATGGTCAGGTGGTTCGGCGAGCTCGAGTCAAGTCGTTCGATCTGGTCAACAAAATCGCTCGAGTACCCGGGAAAGACACTGGAAGATCAGCAGGAATTGGCGTCGGTGGAAGCAGCTTGGGAAGCGGCCTAAGCATGGGGAGTGGGTCTAGCTCGATGGCATTGGCCATGGGTATTGGAGCTAAGCTGGACTCGAACAAACTGAAGGCGGCTGCACCAAAAACGCCAAGCAAGCCTGCACCATCATTAACGACACTCCCGAACTGCGCCACCGCTCGACCTGGCCACGCCAAGATGCCGCAGGCGATCAAGGTTGCGAATTCGACGGGTAAGATTGTCACCGCAGGAGGCAAAAGTGCCTTGGGCCCTACTCGAATCGGAACGGGTCTGCCTAAAGACTCCGGAGTGATCACCAAGATCCCCATCATCCGGCCGTCCGCTCCAGCAAAGCGCGAATCAAGTCCGTCCACCAGCACGAAGCCCAGCTCTGCAACACTGACGTTAGCACCGGGACCATCGAGCAGATTAGGAACAATAGACAATGGCGGAGTGGGGGCCCTCAAACCACAAAAGACCTCCAGTACACCAGGAACGCCCAAGCGCTAGCAGCTCCAGTCCACATTAACCAGTAACCTTACCAGTCACAAATCTAGCACGCCTACTGCATGCTGAGTCAACCACCTTTTTCAAATGAAAGCTACACAGAAAGTGATATTCAACAGCGATGGCAGGAAGAGCAGAGGAAAAAACTCAGTACTTGCGCTCGATTCTTGCTTGCTGTTGTTCGTCCGTCCGTAGTGAGTTCGTTAAGCAGTCCTCGCCACGTTTTCGCGGTACTCGTCCATGAACTTGGCGTGGAACTTGGCCGTCTTCTCGATCACCTCGTCCACAACATCCTCAGGCGGCAGGATCGTTGACCGGAAGTGCCACGTGCCCTCCTTCTGGCCGAAACCCGAGCCGGGAACCACCACGATTCCCGTGTCGTCCAGCATCTGCATGCAGTAAAATGCGTCAGGTGCCATGCCGGCCTCCTTGGCAGCCTCAACGGCCTTGGACGGGAGCGTGACGTTCGGGAACGTGTATAGCGCACCCTCGGTCTCGTTGCACGTGACACCCTCGAGCTCGTTGAAGGCCTTCACCAGCTTCTTCGCGCGGCGCTTCAGCGCCTCGAGCGTGCCGTCACGCTGAGCGATGTAGCGCTCGTAGGACGCATCGCCGGGCTGCGGCGGGTTGGTCATCATTCCAACCATCAGCTGGCCCTCGATGTTCGAGCACAGGTTCACCGACATGAGCTTGTAGAACTGATCCTTGGCGCCATCGTCGATGTTGACCAGCTCCATGTAGCCGCCGCGACGGCCGCACTCGCCCGTGAAACCCTTGGACGTCGAGTGGAACGAAATGAGCTCCACGTCGTCGTACTCTTTGCCCATGTCACGCAGCACCTTCTTGAACGACACGAACTTCTTGCCCTCAGCATACACATTCTCCTGGTACACCTCGTCGGCCAGGATCAGGATCTCCTCGTCCTTACAGTATTTGATGATGTCCTCGATGTTCTCCGGCGAGAGACACTGGCCCGTCGGGTTGCCAGGGTTAATGACGGCCATGGCGCGCACCGTCTTGCCAGCGTCGCGAGCCTCCTTCACAGCACGCGCCAGCTCCTTCACGTCGAGGCCCCACGAGTTCTCCTCGTCGAGATAGTAGCCTACCAGCGAGCCGCCATTGATGGCGATGGCCGCCGAGTACAGCGGGTACTGCGGGATGGGAGCCAAGATGGCGTCGTACTCGTTGCGGATCAGCGCCAGCAGCGAGTTCTGCACGGCCGGGCTGGCACCGTCCGTGAGGTAGATGTCCTCAGGGTCGGCTGGGTGGCCATCGCGGCGTTGCAGGAAGCGCGCCACCTCCTCGCGCACCACGCCAGAGCCCTTGCTGTGGCCATAGGCGCCAGTGCCGCCTGCGATGTTCTCGATGTAGAATTTGGCTCGCGCAATGGCGTCAGGTGGGAAGAGCTTCTGCGCCTCGGGCTGGTCCACCAGCCCTGGTACGTTGACCAGCGCCAGCACCTGACGGTGGAACTCGATGGGCTCCTGCTTGAGCACCTGCGGGTTGCCGATGTTGCACGGGATAACCTTGTCGAAGGGCAGCGACACGTCGCCACGGGCCAGACGGTCCTCGTACTCGTTGGAGCGCAGCACCAGCGCACCACGCACGGCGTACTCGGCCTTGATGATGTTGGGGTTAATCGTGTCGGCCGTGAGCACGGCGAAGCCGCGGCTGGCCAGGAAGGACGAGGCGCGCAGCTGTTTGAAGGCCTGGCGAGCGAGCATCTTGATGGTGTTGTGGGGAGGGAGCTGGCCTTGGCGGGCTTGGCTTGACGGACCGGCGGCGGCTTGGGGAATGAGCGACGGCAAATGGAGCTGCTGGCAGGCAGGATGTGCCGATCCAGGCTGCTGTCGTATCCTTGCTGCAAGTTGCAAATCTAGGGTCTTAACCAATCCGGCTTGGGGGTTGACAGCGAGGATTATACCTCACGATGACCCCGAAATGCCTCATATAACGTGGAGCCCAGTCGATGTCGCTCAACAAGTTTCTCTTCAATTAGAAGTCCAGTAGGTGAGCTCTAGAGACGCAAGCTGTTCTCACTACAATAACAATGTTGTCTTGCTGGTCCTGCTGGCGCCACTACACACCCTGAACACTTGAAGCAGGTTGATTCAGCTGTCGAAAACCCAACCGGCTAGTACAAGTCAGCTTGCCGGGATAGCACCCAAACGAGCAGTCAAGCGAGAACGTCAACCTCCTTGTTTACAGAAAGTGCGAAGCATATCGCCAGAGCTCGCGATTTGATTTGGGCACTGTTCAGAGACTGTGCTTTTCGAGAGGAGGAAGTTGAACGGTTGAAGGGCGCCAGCACTTCAACTTGGGCGCTGGTGTGCATGTATTATTTGCCGTTCTCGCCTGTCGGCTAGCTTTATGGTCGGGGTCCCCGACTGCCTGCGTTCATGTCGTTGCGCGAGACTTCACAGTCACGAGCCCAGTCAAGACATTCGTTTCGCTTCTCAGTGAGGTAGAGTCATGTCATTTAGCTGTGCTAATGACGTCCTATGTCCGTCCTGCCGGTTGCCTAACTGTCGACCTTCAGCCTACCTGCTCCCGCCACGCAGTTTACTGTTGAGGCCTTGTTTGACCACGGACGCTCCAATCTCCAGCGTTGCAGCAGGATGAAGGTCACATGTATGTATGTATGTCGTTCTATATCCCTGCCGGAGCCGGTTCACAAGGGCTGTGGTGTGAAGCTGTGCCGATACATCATTCGACTCGTCGCAGTGCTGAACCCGCCACCGCCTAACGGCCTGAATGTACAGCCGCTAGCATCCTTCAGCCACTGCTGCCACCAATTCATCTAAGCGACTTGCGTCCCCCTTAAACTCCGCTTTCCTTTTCGCGGTTGCCTCCCAAAAGCCAAGCGAGACCGCTGGCAAATACAGCCCGAAGCACGCCTCTTCCAGGTCGCTGGCCTAGACCCAGGCTGAGTCTATCGATTCGTGAAAACTGCCCTGAGTCGCTGCGGCGCTGCGCATGACCAGAAACCATGGTACAGGTCTGCATCAACTTTGTGCTTGCATCCAGCCTGGGGGCATCCACGCCTTCCGTTCCCCAGGTCGTACACGGAGCAAGCCCTAGCTTTGAGTCGATATCGCACATGTTCCCCCCACGGTTCATGCCGGAGAATTCTACGTATCCGTCGCCACTCCAACTTGTATAGTTCTGTTAGGACACCGAGGTTAACTCCAGTTCTTGCCTGTGCGCCCTGTGCACCTTGCGGTCCTTCGCCCAGTGCATCTAGTCAAGACATTGCTTATCGATCATGCACTAAAACTCCCTGGAAAAAAATAGAAGTTGAGCAACGCACGTTCCAATGTCTTCTCCCGAGAGAAGAATCAACAGAATTCGCCACAACTTACTCTGGAAACATCGTGCATGGGTTACAGCGCACTAAATTAACGAGGTGCGGCGGCTACTGCAACTGAAGGGACGAGGTGCAGCGGCTATTGCCCTCCATAGCCGCTGACATACCTTGTATACCGTGGTCGCACAGTGCGAGAGCACGGTTAGCTGCCGAACGAGGCACCTATCTTACGTTCATGAAGCAATGATGACTACAATTGTGTGGATTGTCTGGCAAACCCACTGAAGCATCCTCAAATATTCCAATTTAGTGTTTCCTGGAAGAGAAGCATAGCTTGTGTGTGAGCTATAATAATAAATAATATGTATGTTTGAAACCATCATGTTTAGAGGGACTCCCTATCCCCAGAATCTGTACCTCATTGTGGAGGTTGTACTGCTACCGCAGTGCGTCCGAGCTCCAGGTGCTCATCACTTTTATCCCCACCATTCCCTCGCCGTTCACGAAGATCCTGCAACAACTATTGCAGCGCCTCAAGCATCTATCCACGTCCATGCATGTCTTCGACACATAGTATTCCTCGCCGGCGTGCTGTAGCACAAATTGCAACCAGCGCTGTGCGTGGACGTCGAATGCAGCTGTTGAAGACACGCACGTCAATCCGCGACGTACTGATCTACTTTATGCATCGCTGCCCGTGGACGTGCATGCAGAGTTTGCTACGCGACGATTTTTGCTGTTATTATTGTTGGAGCCTGAGTAGCCATAGCCACACTAGCTAGCATTGAGCAACTTACGCGGTGAAAACGCAACTTTATCAAAACTGACACTTCAGCTTCAACCAATGTCAGAAATGGGGCGGATCACGGTACGTCCAAACCGCCTACGTTTTGGCAGGAAAAATAATTCACAGGTTGCCTTTTGTATGTTTACATCTTGGAAGTGCAATTCGTAGTGCCATCCGTTGGCCAGGGAATGTGTTTTACCAGATTTTGGCACCCCCTACGTTGCTCAGGATAAATAAGTCGGGAACCCCGACCATTCTATTGAATTGCCTTGAAGTGTGTTGTGGCACACCAACTTGTTGTTTGAGGTCATCGGGCTGCGCTGTCCGAGGTTGGCACCTCAAACTGTGGGCATCGCCCAATACTGTTACGAGAGCACCCGCCACAAGAAAAATCTGAGTATTGGCCAATAGAAAGGCCGCACGGCATCCAATCGACGCGATTGGTCCATTTTGTGTCGACGCGCCACGAAGCGGTGCCGATCCATTTGACAAGCATGCCGCCGCACCGGCACCGGCACGGCAGCAACATCAATTGATGGCACCGCTCAACACGAGGATTAGGCTCACCGGGGCAGCGACTGGCAGCCAACCAGGCTGGACTCCGGCCTGGAGGTCCTGGTCAGCGTGTCAGCTACCAAGCCAATTGGGGCTGCACGCCTCGCGCGCACTTCATCTTGCTCGCCACAGCCCACATATCTAACCACGGACTTGGTCAACTGTTGTAGTACATGTACATGTACATGCTCGATACGTTCGGCTCCACGCGTGAGAATACATGTAGACGGGCATCTCAAGGAGATACTCTCAACTCTTTCAACTTGCTCGCGAAATAAAAGCACTCCTCAAAAAACAAACATCCGGGTCTAGTACTAAACGTCTTCATGTTCTGTTGATATAATGCCGACAAACACAGCGGCCAGCTTCGGCCGCTACTCGCTCGTCAGGACAGCGTCGCTGCAGATTTAGTCCGAGGACTTGGCGCCCTTGATGTCGCCCTCGTGGGCCGTGTTGGGCTGGCGCGTCAGACACAGCACACGCTCCCACGTGCGGCCGAAGGGGTCCATGCAGCGCGGCGAGTTGCGCGTGATGGCCTCGATGGGGAAGTACACGACGCGGTTGGCGCTCAGGCCGACCGTGAAGCCCGTGTACCCGGCCATGGCGCCGTGCACGGCGTTCTGGCCCAGCAGCATGCAGTACATGCTGTCGGCGGCGTTGGCCGGCACCGAACGGATCATGTACGAGGGGTCGATGTACTTGACGGTGCACTCCTTGCCCTTCTTGGCAAAGTGCTCCTGAATACGGTCCTTCATGAAGGCACCGATGGGCGGCAGCTTCTTGTTGCCGCCGGCGTCAGCCTCGACCGACGTGCCCAGCAGCTCCTCACCGGCGCCCTCGGCGACGACGACCACACCGTGGCCTTGCTCCTCCACGACATGCTCAAGGTGCTCCAGGCAGCTGCGAGGGCCGTCCAGCTCGATCGGGATCTCGGGGATCAGACACAGGTTCACGTCACCGCTAGAGAGCGACGCGTGGGCGGCGATGAAACCGGCACTGCGGCCCATAAGCTTGACAACACCGATGCCGTTGGGCACGCAGCGAGCCTCCGTGCTGGCCGAGCGGATGGCGCGCTGGGCCTCCTCGACCGCCGTGTTGAAGCCGAAGCTGCGGTCCAGAAGGTCCACGTCGTTATCGATGGTCTTGGGCACACCGGCGACAGCGATTGGCAGGTTGCGGCGACGGCATTCCTCCGAGATCTTGTTGGCAGCGCGATGGGTGCCGTCACCGCCGATCACGTACACCTGCGAGACGCCGTAGGTGGTGAGGAAGTTAATGATCTTGTCCTGCTCGAAGCCGCCGCGGTTGGAGCCGAGGATGGTGCCACCGTAGTGATGGATGTTGGCCACGTTCTTGGGGTTCAGCATGAGGGGGGCCTCCTTCTGGTCCAGCGACTCCCAGTTAAAGAAACCGGAGAATCCCATGCGGATACCATAGATGTCACGCACGCCGTACAGGTTCCACAGAGCGAGCGTAACCTCACGGACGACGTTGTTGAGGCCGGGGCACAGGCCGCCGCAGGTCACGATGGCGGCCTTGACCTTGGAGGGGTCGAAGTACGTGTTCTCACGCGGGCCGGCGCGCACGTAGGCGCGCGAGACGGCCTCTTGGGTGTCGTTGCGACGGATGTCGCCGAGAATCACGTCCGACTCGCCCATGATCTTGTTGTAGGTGCTCTTACGCTCGACCGCGTCGTCGGCCTGCGTGTCCAGTTTGCGGCGGTTGCTGACCTGGTGGTCCTTCTCCGGCAACCACTGGCGGAGGTTGGGCACGGGCAGCAGGTACGTCTGCGCGATGCTGACGCCATCGACCAGCACCATCTCGCCGAAGCCCTTGGGGTGCTTGCTGGCGAACGGGGCAGCCTTGTGCGCGGCCTGGAAGGCGGCGGCCGACGAGTCGACAGACTCACGGCGGGAGAAACTCTTGGAGCTCATGGTACGTGTGTGTGAGCGGGGGTAAGCGGGGTGAAAGGAAGTGGAGGGCGGGGACGCGCTCGCTAGCTTGCTCTTCTCGTTGTGAGGGAGCGCGTCGAACTCGATGGCCACGAGCAAAGATTCCACGCGACCCCGATCTTGATTGCACTCGGCGATGATTGGCTGAATGTCCAAAAGTTGTGTAAAAACACGCAGAGACCGTGCAGTCCAAGCACCACAAAAGGATGAATTACGAGCTAGACACACATTGAATTCCTTTTGAACGGGGAAATGGCTACACGAATATTACGGTAGGCGAATGTTAAACGAAGTGAGCGGTCGCAAGTATTACGTTTGTAGCCATATACTGGAGCAAAGTGATCGTTTCGGCGCCCGCGTGTTTATCCCGTTCTGGGACATCTGGCTGCGCGTCGACGTCACTCGGTCAAGCTTGTCAAGCTTGCTCACGATGCCCCCAACGGGAGCTGCTGCTGCCGCCGCCGCTGCGGCCTCGATCGCCTCGGGCATGACCCGCGTGGCACTGACCCC
>JAABLK010000229.1:0-39648 GCA_012295415.1 Phytophthora chlamydospora | reverse complement strand
AACTCAGCGCAGGCCGACAAGCGCCGACTTCGACTCGGCGATTGTTGTGTTTGTTGCTAAGGAACCACATCTGACGTATTTGTGTGTACCACGATACCACATCTCTGTATTCGATTTATAGTCAAAGTAGCAGGACGAAGACAGGTTGCCTACCGGCTGGTAGTGTGGCTAAAAGCAATACACGACCGAATACCGAAGTGCCAAGCAGTTGGGTTGATACCCGTAGCCGAAGCGGTGAAGTATCCCGGCAATAGCTGAAAGAAGAAAGTCCTCCTTAACGACAGAGCCATCGGGGTATGAGAATATCCGGGTTTATTCAGCCCTGTCGTGTTCTGATAGGGTACACGCGGAGGCGCCAGAAATGTAGTTTAGCCCTTAGTATCATAGCCTACGGTATCTGAAGCCCGCGCCCCGTGTGTACTCACGACCGAAAGACCCCGCGAACGACGTCACTGCCGAGCCGCGACAGAAACGCAGTTCTGGAAGCCGTGTATGTTTGTGTGTGTTCGGGCGAACAACATCTGCAGCCACCGGACACAAGTGTTTTAAAGAGGCAGCTTACTATATCATAAACGATACGATCAGTGATATTCTGGACATAAAAAATCAAGTTACGTGCAGTCAACAGGGTTCACTTGCAAGTCACTGAAGGAGGCAAACTAAAGATGGTCATTTCATAAAAAGGACCACCGCCCATATTTTGTGCATTACATTTTTTAATGAAAACATCTGCGGATGTTGCCGAGAACGAATTTCTGAAACATACTCAAACCAAACTATTACCAAAGCGTGTACGTTATAGAATCCATTGAAATCAACAGCGCGAACTGTATACAAAAATAAATACGTTTGGAAGGCATAGTAAGCATAGTGCATGCTCGTCGCCGCTCGCGTCGTATCCTCGTTCGTCAGAGCTGCTGCTGCACCAACACGCTGCGTCGGTCCTGATCCTGATCAAGATCGGTGCCGATGGCTACAGCCGTCACTGCCACTACTCTAGCTAGCTAAACACGTAGAAATATAGACAAGTGACTGCTGCATTCCTGATGTTGTGTTGGAGCGAAGCTTACCGCTGTTGTGGTTGCATTTGTCCAGCGATCTTATGCCAGCCTTGGAGGTGAGGCGCCCGGGGCTGGTTACCGGAGGCTGATTACGCTGTTCAGTGGCATACTCTCACTCCTGCGGGTTAGTCCTACCGCGGCTTTACGGGGCTAGTCTACCTGAATCCTCACACGCTGGGGCGGCTTCGGGGGCTTACTGACTGAGACTCGGTTGTCGTTGCACTTGTGTATGTACTTCTCCTCGGTTAGGGTGATTGAGTGCTGCAGCGCCAAAGCGACTCTGCTGCTATATCTACTGCGCTCTCACCTGGCCGGGAGCCGCTCAGCAAGCTGGCAAGACTTAACAAGCCAACACTCATCTACGAGGCGAACACCATTGCCATCGAGTACGGGCATCTGCTGTACTACACTCCGCCCTACCATCCGATTTTCCAACCTATCGTACTGATTTGGGGACTAGTCAAGAATCGCATAGCGTACAATCCTTCTCAAAACGGAGCTAATGCTGTTGCGAAAGTGTTGGCAGGCTTACAAGCAGTGACGAAGGAGGAGTGGCTCTCCAGATTTTGCCATGTGCAGGGCATTGAGAATGCGTTTTTAGCGATTGGGCAGTAGAAAGCCAGACACTCTATTATTGCATACTGTGCCTCATGATGCCAAATCGACAAGTTATGTCCAAACTGCTCCTTTTTTAGATAAGCATATGATTCGACTTCTAGACCAGTCATAGAGCTCTATATTCTTCAATCCCTTTCGATCGAAATGCCTTAAATTGAGAGGCTGTTTTGAAAGACCTGTAGCTCATTCAGGGCTTCGAATTGATCAAAATTAACATTAGAATCGGAATCTAAACGCGCAGTTTTACCCTATATCTAAATGTTGATATAGGTTTTCACAGTAATTAATAGTACAACTAATGCTCGTCGATATGTTGGCCCATTCTTTAATGACGGGGACAATAGTTATGTGCCTCTTTGAAGCGTAAAATCAGGATCGTGCTAGAGCAACAGAACTTTAAGTTTGAAAACGGATATTATTTGACATCCCCTGGTACGAAGAGGAGGGATGGCATGGCACTCAAATCCTGAAAGTCTTGAGTGGTCGGAGCGTCAAACCTTTCCCTTCGTCAAAACAAGTTCAATTGGGGCGTGAAGGGCTCATCAGAAAGCGCTATGGACTACGAACCACCTGAGGGAGCTGACAGAATGGGAAAGTGACATGGTCTAAGAAATCGAAAAGTTAATTTGGCCGAGTTTTGCGAGTTCCACGTCACCCTCTCCTCTCCTTTTTATACACCCGGTGTTGATTTCCCTTGGCCATCAAATATTGACCGAATGTATAAAATGAAACCGAAAATGTCGATTTTGTGCTGTTTATATTCTGTTGCTCTAGACAACTCCGGATGCGCGCCTGTTAGGAAAAGTTCGGATTTTGCTTGTATTCCTAGTTAATCGCAGCGGAAAAGATCTACATGACAACGCAGCCAGACGTGTTCTTCTCGACGGTGCCTGAGCGCTCGATACTGTCCGCGCTGATGTACGCTGATGTGTGGCTCTGCCCACTTGAATCCCAATCCAGTGCCACACGATAGTAGCCGTCGTGGGCACGGTATTGCATCACAACACCTGAGCCGAAAGGAGTCATCACAACGTCGCCACGACAAGCCTCGATGGCGCCTATCACGCTGGAAGGGTGCAGATACGCGCGGGTTTCAGACGTTGCCAAACCCAATCGAAGAACGACGACGTGCACGCCGTCCTGCTCGCGAACTTCCTCCAGCAATCCCGAGCCGTAAACGGTGTCAACCGGCTGACCCACTACACCTCGCACCGGTCGCTGAAGACTGCTAACGCGAAAGAAGCCATGAATCGCCGGCAAATCCACCACGTAAATGTCATCACTGCGACGGTGCGAACGAACAGTTCCTTCTCCAAACGGCGTAGCAACTAAAGAGCCCTCGGGGAACAGGGTCACCGCGTCGGCTACAGCTGACAGGTCGGGATCGCCATTATTACCAGAAATTAGGTAGCTAAATGGGTTGACCAACAACTCGAGCGTGTTCCGTCTCACCCGCGTCGCAACCACCGGAATGTCCTTCGCTTCGTTGGCCTGGACATAGGCCACAGCTCCGCGAAAATCTGGGTTCACAAGAGTTGCCTTCAGACACCCGTAGTAGGGTTGGTTCATGGTCGTGTCAGCCAGGCCGAATACGGTGTCGATTTGACGTTTGACCCCAGCCTCATCAGCATATGGGACTACCTTGACTGCTCCGGTGGAAGGGTTCGAGAAGCCATATCGAAACAGTTGGAAAATCCCACCACTTCCTGGCGGAGCCGCAGCTTTAGCATTTGCAGCCGGGATCTCTTTGGTTGTCAGCGAGAGAACTGGCACATCCTCAAGGGCAGGACGAACAGGGTTGATGCAGTCTTTCGTCAAATACGCCAACACGTCTTGCCCATCCGCCAGCATCCAGTCAGTCAATGTCACTGCGTAGATACCGTCTACTGCACGATAGCTGCGAACAAGTCCCTTGCCGTAGGCAGTGGCAACACGAGATCCGACAGTGAAAGGCTCTGATGCCTGCGCGGCTGCTCTCATTCCACTAGCAGGCCCCAGACCCAACCTGGAAAAGAAGCTTCGTGGAGGGGATACTGGCGATAACTGCAGGCTCCCTTCTTGGACAAATACGCTAATTGCTGACGACAGATCACCACTGCGGGTCTTAGCATCGCTGTGAAACAGCCGTAGCTCGTAAACGTGATCCTCTTCGCGACAGTTGATCACCACACCACGACCGAATGGAGAATCAACGACCACAGCCATCGCAAACAATGGCTTGGGACCAGACCCTCCAGGCACAAAAGTAATCAGCTTCTTTGTTATGAAGCCGATACCAGAACGCACCCCAGCGAACATTCGGGGGGACGACGAGCCATTTCTGACGTAGTTTTTCAGGAATTCATCGTCGGCGGGTTGCAGTGAATCGACGTTCAGGTAAGCAGTCATGTGCAACATGTTCTGGTCACCCGGAATGGACACCGTGTAAATTCCATCTTCGGCACGGTATCGCAGGACTCGGCCCATTCCAAAGAGTGTTTTCACTAGCGTGTGTGACGCAAAAATACGGGCTGGTGGAGCGCGGTAAAACTTCACGTAGTTCATCGAGCTCTTGCTGATCGGGGAGGTGACTGTGCTTGCATAGGCTACAAGACTGTCCTCCGGGCAGAAGACTTGCACGCGCTTTTGGTTCGTCGTCGAAACCGGCCAATCTGTCAGGTCCACCTGATAAATGCCATCGAGACCACGAAACTTGCGAACAATACCGCGCCCAATGGGTGTGCGAACGAGCGAGTTCAGCACAAACAGTTGGGGCTTCATCACGAGAGGTGTGGGTCCGAACTTTTTGGTCAGGAGCACGTTAGCTGCTGCTAGGTCACGGTTGAGTTGAATTCTAGCGCGCTCGCGGCTCTGCGGTGTGAGCCACGAGTGAATCGCTTCAAATGACTTGCCAGCATCAATGCAGATCTTTTGCAGTCCTCCAAGCCGAATCTTCTTCATGCGGAACGCCTCGACTGCTGCACCGACATAAGTATCAAAGAAAATGATGTTCATCTTCTGCCAACGCTCCAAGTCCTCTTTCGAATGGTAGTTGAACATCTTTTCCATGGGCTGCACGCGCTGGAAAAAGCCAGCCTCCAACGCGTCAGGACCAAACTTTTCGACAATGAGCTCAGCAGCGCGGACGTCACCTTGACCATTATCACCAACAAAAACATGCTTGAACTCGGGGTATAGCTGGTAAAACTCGCTGAAGTTCTCGAACTTTTTCAGGGCCATCGGTTCCAGGTCACCTTGCCACATGAACGCCCGACCCGACTTGAGATTCCCTGCGAGCATTGTCGGGAGTGTGTGCATGCCCATCTTCTCGTGTAACGCAGCAAATTTGGCGTACGACTTCTTCTCAGATACGTCCTTGTATACATGCGGCCGCGCTGAGAGAAATACGAGGTTGCCCACACGGTCGTCCATCCAGTCATCCGGGCCTACAATTCCCATGTCCAACTCGCGATAAAACGGAAGCACCCCGGGGTACAGAGTGTGTCGGGGATACCGAGTGTCCAAGCCTGCCGGGTATCGACCACCCGAAGAGTACAGCGTGTCGTCTACATCGCTCAACACCTTACGCCACGCCTGGTGTTTACGGCTGCGGCCACGCTTCGTTCCGAGACGCATGTGCGCGATCTGAACGCTTGCTTCGCGCTGGATGTGGCTCAGAATGTCCGCACGAATTGTTTGGTCGCGGATGTCATTGAACACGAGTTTGTGCATACTGTGAAAATCCCCTTTCGAATCCGTGTAAGTCTTCAAGTTGCTCAAGTCGTCGCCCTGCGTCTTCAGTATGATGTTGCGCACCCACTTTTCCGCCATGGGGTGGGCGCTGATCTTCATGACCATCAGCGCGTCCAGTAGGAGAGCGCGAGACATGACGGACAAGTCGGCCAGTCGCGTGGTGCACAGCAGGTCAAGAATCAGCGTACGACTCTGGTCCTCGCGCACTTTGGAGTGGTCCTTGACCTTGTAGAAGAGCAGCGCCAGTCGGATGTGGGTCAGGATGAAGTTGAGCTCGTCCTTTCCCGCGCCCGCGAGGATGCGGAAGATCTTGAGTTCTCTTCGCTTGACCTCGGCGAGGTTGAGCATGTTGTTGATGGTGCTGGGTAAATAGTGGCGGTCGATGCTGGTGACGCACTCGGTGAGGAGCTTGGTTTTCTCCTCGGCCGTGGCCTTGTACTTGAATAAATTATGGGAGAACTGCCGCGTGGCCTCCTTTAGTCTCGGCCGACGGCTGATCTCCTGCCTGTGCAGGAACCGGTCGAAGAAGTGCACGCTCATGGTGAAACCGAAGACGAGCACGAGGCCTAGGGTCGAGTTCCACTGGCCCACGGCGAGGGGCGAGTCCTTGATGTAGAGCACGGCGGCACTGGTGAGGAAGGCGGTGCCCGTCCAGAAGCGGTTCTCGAACTCCTGCGCGTCGTGCCAGCGCCATTTGGACTCTGTTGACAGGTACAGGCCGATGACGTACATGATGCCGAGCCAGGACGCGCACAGCAACGGTGCATAGGCGAAGAAGGCCATGACCACCAGCCCCAGCAACACGCCCATGAAGATCATGCCCACCAGCACCAGCGCACTGTTGGTCGGCTCGCTCTTTTTATTGGTCTTCTTCTTGGTCTGCAGTGTCTGGCGGGGCTTCGAGGCGCGCGGAGACGCCTGCAGCGACAGCCTTGACGGCGAAGGCGCCCAGTCCAACTCGTCCACCTGCTGCGTCTGCATTGTGAGTGCCATGGACGGTAGGAGCAAGCGGAGGTTGGGGCTGCTTGCGAGGAAGCAATTGAAGGCCTTCTTCTGCTTTTTTCGCACTGTTTTTTGTGGACTTGCACCGCTATTGCACATGTTTTTACGGACCGCCTGGGAGTTGCGAACATGACGCGCCTTTGGCCAGCAAGTCAGCGGGATGGGAGCAATGGTTCTGGTTGGCCCCGACCTCACAATCTGCTCGAAGCAAAGCACGCTGTTGTCGAGATGCAACAACCGATGGGCTCTGGTTGCTACTGCACCACACCATCACGCAATTAGATGCCGCTTCGCCAAGCAACTTCAACTTCTTGGTGCGTGCCATGCCGTCCGTAGCAGTTTTTGCGTTTGTCGAGGCTTGCAGATGAGCGTTCTTAGTCCAAAGCACTTGTACCGCTTGCCAGTCTCAGTTGCGCTGACCCCAGGCTTCGCCACACTTAACCCAGTTGGTTCTCAGATGCAGGAAGCTGGTCGACGAAGAAGACACGACTGTGTTTTCAAAGGCTACCGGCACCACTTCGGCGGCGTAGTGATCGGTCCGAGTGCTTGTTTGCTACTCAACAATACTTCTCAGTTGAGCGCATCGCTACCGCAAAGCCCTCGTTCTGGCAGTATCCATCAACGGTATCAACACGATCGAGTAACACTTCTCTTCATTGGGGAAAAAACAGCTCTACTAAATACATCCGCACACAAGGAACTACCTCACAGTGCGTTCGACCGCATTAATGCAATCGCCACGGGCCGCGCTCATGATCGAACTGAGTGCGGCCAGCCGGAGCGAAGAACAAGTCGCTGTCCCACGAATACGGCAGCGCCGGGAAAAGATCGGCGCCCGCGTGGTTCGCAGCGGTGTAGGTTGTGCCAAGGTCCAGACATTCGTTCAGCATTCGCAGCTCGAGCACTTTCTCCATGGAGCGGGTGTCTTGGCGCTCAGGCATGGGCGCGACCGGCAATATAATGTCGTGCAGCTCCTCGACCGAGAAGCTGAATGTCTGCTCCGACGACGAGCTGGTGGGCGTTCCGTTGGTCTCGTCGCTGGCCTTCAAGAAGCCCACCGGGTCTGTCGCCCACCGCGGGGCACACTTAGTTGACGTAGGGTTCGTCGCAATAGCCAGATTGCGGGTCGCCTCTGATGATGACTGCGGTGCCCGGTTGAAGCTTTCATTCTCACGCTTGAAGGTCTTCACCGCGCCGGAATTCGCAACGTCGGATGTTCGCATCAGCTCCGTGAACGTTCGTTTGCGTCTGGCATTGGATCCAGTTACCGATCGCACTCCGTTGGCAGGGGGGCGTCGACTAATGAACTCGGCCAGGTGCTGCGGGTGGCAGCGCACGAGATGGTGGTGACTGAAGGTGCAGACGCTGGACTGTGTCTTGGTCCACTTGCGGAAGCCAAAGTTGTTGAGTTGCCGTTGGAAACTGGCGAACTTACCGTGCTTGAAGTACTTGGGCAGCACCGCGATCTCCAGTCGCTTGGTGTCGAAGATCTGGAAGTACATGCCGTCCTTGGACCACGTCAGGATCGACTGGTCCTCGTAGTGAAGGATGTCGTAGAGGCTGCGCAAGAACTTGGGCACGCGTATCGCGCGGAGCGAGCTCGACTTGGGCGCGGCGGGTGGCCCCGCGCCGAGGTTGCGCTCCGAGTGGTTGAAGGGCGGCATTCGCGTTCTGTGCATCATGACGTCGGTCCGGTGGTGTAGTGGGGCGTTGAGCGTCGAGGCGAACGGACGAGTTCCGGGCGGACGGAGCTGCTCGGCGGAGATCCAATTGCGAAGTGAGGCAGGTGTAGTCGCCCGCCAGCTTCATGCCGCCGTTTTGCTTGCTTTCAGTGGATCAGTGGCTGCACGTGGAATCTCTACGCGGCCCCCACGTCCGCCGACGTTCCATGTTGCACGTTGCTTCGCGGCCAGAGGCCAGTGCCGCCGGCGCGCCGCTGAACCGCCGACGTCCGCGCGTCCAGCTGGGGCGCCTCTGCTCGCTTCGTCCGCCGAGAGTGCAGAAGCGGAGACTGACGCGAGGCAAGCATTTCGGCTGTCCCTGCCGGACTCATTTCGTCGCAGACAACACGCTGAGCAGCAGAACCCTCCAGCTGGTCAACTTCAACGCTGGATCCGCGCCACGAGCGGCGAGCGACCACACAATCGAGCTGTGCAAACAAAATGCACGTACATGTACGTGTCTGCCGTGTTGCAGTAGGCGCGCTCGTCTAGCGCTGTCCCGCGCACGACTCAGTTTCGCCCCTCAACTCCGGGCTCGTCATCGCGCGAGGCACCAGCGTTCAGCGATCCCAACGCTGCGACTGTGCTAAGCCTTGGTATAGAGACTTTGGCCTTCGTGCTTCGTGCTGGTTGCTCAGCGGCGCCGCCGCTCAGATTCGAGCCCTTCCTCCTGTATCTCTCATCATTGAGTTGATCACCACGATTATAGTGCGCAGGATGCCGTGTCGTGGCTGAACCGACATCGCCGCTGTCGGAGCTGGGCTGGCACCAACTCCGCCAGCCCCGCTCGCTCGCGCGAAAATCAGCTCGGCATTGGTTGTCGCCGCCATTGACGCGGTGCGCGCAGTCTCGCGACAAGCAGAAAATCCTGTCCTCGTTGCGGCGCCGTCCTGGTCAGCGGTGCCAAGCAGCGCCACCCCAAGGAAGATGCAGCCAGCAGTTGGGCGAGCTTTGCGACAGCGCTGCAGCCTCCGGGGCGATTGGTAATGTCAGTCGGAGCGGATGCGCACCGCCCGGGTCTTCCGGTGCGGTAAGCTCGGCGCTGATTTCACCGCTGACGTGCGCGCCTTGCAATGGAGCTCCGGCGCTGGACGCGGCAGGTGACCGGAACGCGAGGTCACCACCGCTGGACTCGACTGAACCCCATCCGTGAGAGCTTTTGCATGTCGACGAAAGGAGATGTGAAGGAATCGTATATTGCTGGGTAACTGGCAAGAACTAGTTTTGACTCGGGTCTCGCACAGTCTGCAGAGGCTCGGCTCGGTGCTGCTGCTGCAACGTGGGCCTCTTGGCACCCTCTGGGCGCGAACGTTCCCTGCTGTTCCTACGCGTTACGCGCGCTCTAAATGATATCGAACACCTTCTTGAGCTTGATGACGAGCTGCCAGTCCTCCTTCTGCAGGTCTTCCCGGAAGTTCTCCTTCAGCGCGTCGATGCTCTGGCGCGTCAGGAGCGAGACCAGCTGGTTCTTGTGATCGAAATGGCGGCCGTACGTGACGCTGCCCTCGTTGTCTATCCGCACGGCCACGGACGCTCCCTTCTTGGCGCGATCCACCTCCTTGTGCTCGCGCTCGATTGAGCCCACCTTGCCGACCAGGAATCCGCCAGCAGAGGGCACCACCAGCGGCGTGCCAATCTTCAGGATACCCTCCTCGACGTCGACGCCAAGAATGATCGGGTCCTTCTTGTTGAAGACGCAGTTGGGCAGGATCTTCAGCACGCACGGGAACACGGCAACCTCGGCGAATTCCTCGCGCCGCGCCATACGGAAGTTGTCCATGTACGCCGTGAACTGATCGAAGAGGTGGTAAATGATGTCAGCCGTGAAAATGCGAACGCCGAGCTCCGCAGCAAGCTCCGTGGCGTCGCTGTGGACCTTCACGTCGAACGCCAGAATGGTGGCGAACTCGGGCTGGTGCTCCAGCTGCACAGAGGCGCGCATTACGTCCTTCTTGTGCACGGGGCCGAGGTTCACGCAAGACACCGGAATAGGTGGGTCACACGTGCGCAGGAACTCCAGAAGAGCCTCCAGAGCACCCAGGGTAGAAGCCTGCACCATAACACCACGACGGGTGGCCTTCACCGAGTCCAAAATGCCCGTCAGGTCGGACATGACCGAGTCCTTCAGCTCCTCGACATCGTCGTCGGGCCCCACAACGTAAATCTGCGTACCAGCCACAGCCTTCTCCAAGCCCTGGGCACAGATCTTGACACCCATAGCGGCCTTCATCTTCTGGTGGTGGATGTACTCGCCCTTCACGCGGATCTCCTTCATGGGGTGCGGGGTCAGCAACGAACGGATCGTTGTGACAACAGGTCCGTCCAATGTACACACGACAATCGTCGAGCCTTCTTCCAGCGTACCATTCACCAGAATGGTATCGATCGTCGTACCAAGACCTTCGATGACCTTCACTTCCAGAACGGTACACTGCAAGATGTCCACGAACGCCAGCGACTTGGCCATGCGCTCCTGAGTCAGACGCGTCAGCATCATCAGCAGATCGGGCACACCTTCACCGGAGATGGCACTGGTCGGGATGAGCGACACCGTGCGTGCCAGGTCCTTGTTTCGCCAGTACACTTCGGCGTTCAGCTTCTGCTCGGCGAACTCCACAATAATCGCCTTCATGCGGTCCTCGAACTCGCGAATGACGTGCTCGTTCTGGTGCTTGAGCGCCTCCTGCACCGGCATGTCGGGCATTGTCTTCCAGCCGTAGCAACGATCGATCTTGTTCAGAGCCACGACGAACGGGGCCTTCTTCTGGCGAAGCAGGCGCAGCGACTCCAGGGTCTGCGGCTCCAGACCGTGCATGATGTCCACCACCAGAATGGCGATATCACACAGCGACGAACCGCGAGAACGCAGGTTCGTGAACGACTCGTGACCGGGCGTATCGATCACAAGCAGACCGGGCAAGCGGTACTCCAGTTTCATCGTCTCGGCGAGGCGAGCCGTCTTTTGCTTGATAGCCTCCACGGGGAAGAACGTGGCACCAATCTGCTGGGTAATACCACCCGCCTCGGCGTCCTGCACCTTGGTCTTACGGATGTTGTCGAGCAGCTTGGTCTTACCAGTATCGACGTGCCCCATGATACAGCAAATGGGCGAACGCAGGTTGTCCTCCGACACGTTGGCACGCGCAGCAGCCTCGCGCTTGCGACGACGCTCTGCCGCCTCCTTCTTCTTACGGTCGGCCTCCATCTTTGCCTTGGAGATAAGGCGCTTCTCTTCTGCTTCCAGGCGCATCTGCTCAGCCTGCTCCTCCTGACGCTTCTTGAGCGCAATGCCCTGCTGACGCAGACGCTCCTGCTCCTTTTTCTGCTCCAGCACGATCAGGTCCTCATCTCCGTCGCTGTCGCTCTCGATAGCCGCCGTCTCCTCCTTGACTTCCTGCAGCTTGTCCTCCAGCGAGGCCACGACGTCGCTGGTCTCCCAGTCCTCGTCGTCCCAGGCGTCGGGGGCTTCGGCCTCCTCCTCCTGCTGGGCGGCGTCCTCCGTCTGCTCCCAGTCGTCCACTTCCTCCTCCTCCTTCTTGAGCTCGACCTTCTTGGGCTCCTCCTTCTTGGGCTCCTCCTTCTTGTTGTTCTTCTTGTTCTTCTTCTTGTTGTCGTACACGATCTTCTTTGTCTCGCCTGCGACTGCGTCCGGCACGAGGCCGGCCTGCTGCATGGCCTCAAGAGCAGCCTGCGCCCTGGCGGCCTTCTGCTTCTGCGCCTTGGTCATGTACGTGCCCTCCTTTTTCTGGCGCTCGATCTTGGCGGCGCGCGCCTCCTTCTTCTTGCGACGAGCCTCCTCCTCGCGCTCGATCTCAGCCAGGCGCTTGGCCTCCTCCTCGGCCGCGAGGCGCTCCTGCTCCAGCCGCTGCTGCTCCAGTCGCTCCTGTTCGGCCTTGAGCGCCGCCTGGCGCTCCACGAGTGCCTTGGCAGCGGCCGACATGGGCTTCTTGTCGTCGTCCTTCTTGGCATCCGCATGAGGCTTCTTCTTGCCCTTTTTCTTCTTCTTCTTGTCGTCCTTCTTCTCTCCACCGGCGACGGGCGCCACGCCCAGAGACGCCAGGTACGCGGCGGCCGCGGCGTCCACGTCCGACGGCTTGTCCTCGTCCTCCTTCTTACTTTGCTGCTCCTGCGTCTTAGCAACGCCCTCCGTGGGCGCGAACTCGTTCAGCAGATCATCGAGCTCGTCCGAGGCGGGAGCGGTGCTCGAGGCCTTCTTGGCGTTCTTCTTCCCCTTCTTCGGCGCCATGCTTTCGTCTTCAGTGGAAAAAGGAGGATTCTGGTACGCGCGATTTGTTTGGCTCGGCAATCAATGGCTCACACGATTCTACCCGGCCTTACTGAGGGCAAGATATTTTGGCTGGCCAAAAAACTTGCCAAAATGAGGTCCAAGGAAATTGACAACTTAAGAAGATGAAGCTGCAGTGCATTGATCCAACCAACCTCTATCCTTACACACCACTGCTGCAGGCTATTGCTTGCTCCACCCTACCACAGGAACGGGACGATGGCTTTTCGGCTTGCCGGGTACTCGCCACGGAACTTGTCTTGGTACCAGCGGTGGTTGCTCAATGCCCGCGGCACGAGGTTCGTGGCTGTATACACCGCAAATGAAAGCCCCGCGGGCGACTGGGACAGCAGCGTCCAGCCCGTCCACTCCAGCAGCTCGCTCAGGTAGTTGGGCGACGACACGTACTCGAACAGACCGCCATGAGGAATCTTATAGCCGCTCTCGCCGGGCTTACGCAGATTGATCAGCGCTTGGTCCGAGTAGATGTTCATGGACAGACCGAGCACGAAGAGCGCAAATCCGGCGTAGAACGACAGGCGCACGAACGCGTTGTCCTCGCTGTAATCGCCAAAGTGACTCAGGTACCGAGCGTTGATGTAGGCGTTGATGGTGTTGTAGAAGTCCCCCGACAAGATCACAGTCAGCGGCATGCGCTTGTCCGGACTCGAGCGAATCAGCGACGGGTAGACGTAAGCCCGGTAGACGTAGTGGCAAGCCCATAAGCCCGCTGCGATCAGTGGGGTTGTCTCGAAACAGTGCTCTCCCCAGAAGTAGACGATCGCAAACCAAATGGCCGACGGGCTCTCCATCAGGATCCAACCGAGCCGCGTGTTCACCGTGGGCCCCCATCCGGAACGAGCATGGCGTCCGTATGGAGCGGTGATGAACGTCGTCGCCGCGTACGTCACCACGCCCAGCGCGAAGACCCCCTTGACCAGCCAGCCGTGCAGCTCTTCCTCCGTCGCAATGCCCTGCATGTCCATCGTGCAAGGTATCCGCTACGACCAATCAGGAGATTCTGCAAATGAGCTTCACGTTGCGAAGTCAAACACCCTATGTGGAGGATACACTTCGTCGATACCAGCCACAACTGCGTATTGATGCTACCCTGGTCTATTATAATGCGACGGCACCATGCAGGTTACCGGATACCCCTAGCAACCTCACCAGTTCAGCGGGCAGCAGATCCGTCGCACCCTGCACATGGGCTCAATTGGTTCACCTTGACACGCCTGAAGTCGTCTTCGAATGATCGCATCTTAGTCGTCCAACCGGATCAAAGGCAACACCACGCAAACTTCATCCTGGTCCGCAGCTGACTACGCTGGCGACGCGGCGCACAAACCTTGGCGGGACCTCTTTTCAGGCTTATGGAGATGCTTTATTCAAATTGGGGCACGAGTCGCGAAGAAGTCCGTCATCCGCCCCGTTCTCTCACGTGTCGGTGGCACTTCAAACGCGCTGTCGAAAGGTAGCGAATACAAACACCAGCTCGCCACGCGTACCCGTTAAAAATGCAAACAACTATGCATATCCACCGGGATAGAACGTCCTTGAACTCGATTCATCTGGAGACGAGCACCATGCATCCAGCGACTGGATGCTCCATGGCCTTTATGCGTCCTTCATGTACGTGTCCATCTCATTGTCCAGATCCTCGGCAGTCTTGGTCGGAGCCGGCTCCTTGCGGCCACTACAGTACAGCAGAAAAGGGATAGCCCTCGTTTAGAATAATGCTCACATCGCACGTTTACAAACAAGAAGAGAATGTCTCGTACCCCTGGCTGCCTCTCTCACCGCCGGCTCTCTCACTGCCGCGGCCACGGCGTCTGTTGTTGCGACGGCCCTTCGACTGGTCGTTGTCGCTGTTTCCTTTGTCACTGGGGGCAGGCGCGATGGTCAGACTCGTCAATATCACCGCACCATTCTGTCGTTGTCAAGCGGCTCGCCTTACCCGAAAGAAACTTTAAACTTGACATCCTTGTCGTCACGGTCGAGCGCCGTGCCAAACAGTCCGTTGCGAACATTTCTGTCCGCGTCCAGGGTAATTTGCATCGGCTGGCCATCCAGCGTACGTCCTAAACAACATATGAAGACGCACAGGTGCCACAAAAACGTTAGACACACACACAGCTACCCAGCCCATTGGAAGACTCAACGTGAGCCTCACCGTCGTATTGCTTGATGGCCTTGTCTGCGTCCGAGCGGCGGGTGAACCACACGCGAGCGATGCCCTTCGACCGGCCCGAGCGGTCGTACACAATTTCGGCCTTGGACACTTCGCCCACCGTGCCGAAGAGCTCGCGCACTTCTTCCTCCAGGATGTCGAACTTGAGGTTCTTCACCAGGATCTTCGTGCCGGGGCTGGCTCTGGCGTCCTTGCCACCGAGGCCACCGAGGCGGGACAGGATGGAGGAGGCTCCGCCTACAAAAAGCAGGGAGCACTCGTCAGTAAAAGCCTAGTCTCCACAGAGTTGACAGTAGCAGCCGAGCCGCACCTTTCTTGCCGCCTCTGGCGGGCTTCTTGACGACCACCGAGCGCTTCTTGCCTCCGCGGTTGTTACCGGTGTCGTCGTCCAGGTCGATGTCCATGTCGTCGTCATTGCCGCCGCGCTTTGGTACACCAAGGGAGAAGCAGCAGGAGACAAATGCACGTGTGAATTTCTGCACCAACGAAACGTCTGCCCTCCGAGACGCTACCAGGTCGGCAGGCACCGTGCTCCCCAGCTCAAGCGGAGACACTGAGGCTCAGCTCTACCGAGCAACTCCGAGCTCAACCGTCCAAGCGACTGCCAGTATGTCCATCGCAGCCGTAGGGAGGGGGCGGGGGGGGGTTGCCGTCCGTAGCGTACGAGAGGCGCAAACAGGGGGGGAAATAAACCGGCGGCCCTTCAGGTCGCGGCACTTACAGATCGCGAGTAGGGCTGGTTGCGGCTACGATTGCGCCGACCGCCGCCGCGCACGGGGCCGGCGGCGTCCTTTTCCTTGTTGGCCTTGGCCGGGCGCGCGGCCGGGTTCGTGGGCTTGGTCTTCTTGCGAGCAATCAGGTCGTCCAGACTCATGTCGAGGGACGCTAGGATGGACGACATCTTGGAGGGAGGGGGAGGCTGCGCTGGCGGGATACTGCCCAGACACAGAGTGCAGGAGGGGGAACGGAGTGAGCACAGTGACCAAAGGCGCAGGGGGAGCTCGTCGTCGGCCGTACCTGAGGGTTTCTTCTGCTAGTGAGCCAGCCACGAATCGCCTTTTGCTGGAAAAAGCTGTGAGGTTGCGCGAAGCTGGCGTAACATTGGAGTAACATCCAAAATCCCTTTTTGGTCGAAAAAACAAAACAGAAACGGACTGAGCGACGCGATCCAAAGGAGAAGCAGCCGATCGATCACCATGTTCAAGACGCTGCTGGGCGCTGCGCTGTGCGGGCTGGCGGCTGCGACGTCGGCCGCCTCGGCTGCCACCATGTTCCCCCACGTGCCGCTTGTTATGTGGTCTCAACGCCCGTGCGTCTGCCTCCTCGTTGTCTCTTTCTGAATTCTATCGAGTCTCTGAGGATCTCACCGACCTCTTGCGTATTTCGTGTGCTGTAGCATCTTCGCTGGGGCAAACGCCTACCTGAGCGCCGAGATGGACGAGGCAGCTGTAGCATCGGCCGTGGGGCGCGCACTGACGCGTGACACGAGTGTGGATAAAGAGGTACGGTCGGCGTGCTGGCTCAAACGAGAAGGCGGATGCTAACTTCTCTTCCTTCCTTCCAGAGCGTGCTGAGCACCCAGTCGTCGCCCTTCCAGCAGGCGGAGGTCATGTGTCTGTTCCTCGTGCCGTCGCTGACCTCGGAGGATGTGTCGAAGCTCTCGAACGGGGCGGGTTCTTTCGTGCAGAGCGCCGTGCAGAACTCCGTGTCGTCGGTGGTCGTTCCGCACACGACGCGCACCAAGCCGCTGCTGCCCGAGATGGCCAATGTCAAACCTCACATCGTGGGAGTCGAGGACTTGGACGTCTTTATTGCCTCCACGGAGGGCAAGGCGCTGTTTGCCAACGGCAAGACGGACCTGCTCGTTGTGCAACTGCCAGAGTCGCTGTCGCTGCCCGCTGTAGACGCCGCGATGCAGGCGGCTTCGACTAGCCTCAACGCAGTCACCGGTGGTAAGGCGGACTTCGCCTTCACCGGCAACGACGCAGCCTCGGTGGAGCTTGAGGATCCTCTCGCTCGCCGCCTTGCAACTCAGTCCAAGGTCAATGCGAACTCCTCCTCGACGGAGGCTGCGCTGTTGTGCGAGACGGGCTACCTGGTTGGATACAGTGCGGCGGGCAAGGCCTTCTGCTTTTCGCACTACGTGAGCATCACGCCCGACATCATGGCGGGTCTCCTCTTCGGCCTGCTGTTCATTTTTATGGCGTTCATCGGCCTGGGTGTGCTCCACCAGATCCAGACGCCGCAGAGGTACCCGTCGCACGGAGCCCCCCGCGGCAAGGAGTTCTAAGGTGTCGCGCATGGGCTCGTGGCGTGGAGAGCAAGAGCATCATATGCATGCAACAATGAGAGTTTTCTATTTCCCCTTCGGCGCGTGTGTTGTTCCGGTCGAATCGACTACTCACCGCAGCACCCGGATGTGCAGCGAGCAGCCTGTGCACGGCACCACGTCCATGCCGTCATGGAGCTCGTCCTCGCTAATCTCGTACAGGTCTCCGCAGCGACACTGGTGCGTGTAGAGCACCTCGTCCGCCTCGCCGCCCTCGCCTGCCAGGACCTCGCGCTGCATGTCTCCCAGCGGGACCTCGTCGGACACCACGACCGCCTCCTGTTCCCGCTTGCGCACCAATGCGTCCTGCTGCAGCTTGGCGTCGTACTGCCGCCGCAGCTCCGCGCTACGCAGCGTCTCGTAGGCCTCCTGCACGCGCAGGAACTGCTGCTGCGGCAGCGTCTCATCCTCGACCGCTGAGCTGCCAGCCGCACTCACGTCATTCGCGCGCTTGTCCGGGTGGTATTTGCGCGCGGCTTGATGGTACGCGCGGCGCACGTCGTCGGCGCTACAGGTCGCCGCCACGCCCAGCACCTCATAAAAGGAAGGCGCTGTCATGTCCACCGGCAGGCGCAAACAGCACTGTTGGTCCGACGTCGAGGTGGCATCCAAACAGGCCTGTTTACCACGGATTTGGCTAAAATGGTAGAGCAAGGCAAGCGCCACATCGAAGACCGACGAAAGTGCCATGTTCAAGCAGCAAAATGAAACCCGTGAAGTCTGTCAGCTGAATCAAGCCCGATGATGGCTGGGTCCCGCTCATACATGCAAGTTACGTCGACCCTGCACGGATATAGGAAGCGCTTAGTAAAAAAACAGTCTGCACAGCTGCCTCGAAGAAGCGACCAGAACTCTATTGCTGCACGAGGTGTTGGCGATTCCACTGGCCAGCTTGTACACCAGAACGAGAAAAGGAAAAGTGATAGATTTGTTGGTTAACCTCCGCTTTCTCTGCAGCCAACCTGGGCAACCGCCCGTTAACATGCAAGGGCCCGCAGCTCTCTGCTTCTCGATCCTTGTTGGTCTCACACTGTGCGGGTCCCAACTTGACCTTCAACCTCCTGGGTCGCCTGGTCCCAATATGCATCCGAACACGAGGTGCCAGTTCATCGTGCTGCAACCGCTCAGGATTGCAGCGATGTTTAGCGAGGCTGCACCAATTCAGAGGAGCTTCTCGAGAGAAATTCTCAAGCGGGTCGTCGTTTGGATGCGCACCAACCCATCCCTCGCTGCCATGTTTGCCATTTTTAAGCAAGTTCTTGCGCGCCACAAGGACTCGCGCGGAACTCGCCGGACTGCTCCTTTTTCTGAACGGGGATAAAGGCAAAACAATTTTTGAAATACAGTACAGTAGTAATAGTCAAACACAACACCTCTAACAATACATTCTTCATGGTCATCGACTGCTTACACAAATGCGTTATGCTGATTATAAACACTGTACAATAGCATGTCTTTTAAATCAATTAACTGATGAATGACACTGTACTATGCTGATACGATGGCAGCAATCGACGTGTAGCAACGGTCCACTCTTCTTGTAGTTGTTCCTCGTCTTCGTCTCGTTCTCAGGCCACCACCACCGCCGCGCTCGTCCCGCAGTCTTGCTCTTCCGTCCCCAGACGCGTGTGATCTGCCGCGTCGTGAAGCTGGCGAACCTCCTCCTCCTCATAGCCGATGGCGCTGAAATGGTGCGTCTTAAAAGTTGTCTCGAACTGTGCTGCTGTATTCTCTTGTTCTCATTTCGTTCCCTCCTACTTTCCTTCAGAGCCTTCCTTCGATCGGCGGGACTTCTCGAGACACCTTCGGCTCGGTGTCCGCCCTCACTGCCCTCCCGCTCACGTCTCTATTGCCACGCACGCCTTCCTACTCCATCTCGCGCTCGCAGATCGTCGCCCATGGCCACAAGCGCAGCCACAGCGGCGACTCCCATACGTCGTTGCCTTCGATCCGCACGTCGCCTCCCCGCGTCGCGTTCGCCTCTGCAGCAGCTGCGTTACCATCACCGTCGACGTCGCTTAGATTCCACGTGCCGGCGCCGCCGAGCGTCAAGCGCCTGCGTCGCGAGTCGCTGAGCCCCACTTCGGTGGGAGAAGTCTCCACTGCCAAGAAGCCGTCAGCTGCGAAGCCCGCAGCGGCGACGACTCCCGGCGCTGCTCAGATGCAGTCGATACTTCGTGGACTGCAACACCTATCGACGTGCAGCTCCAGCGGGTGTTCCAACCCGCTCTGTGTATCAACGCGCGCCTTCGTGGACAAGGTGAGAGCGCACCGCTCGAGTACGGCCGGCCAAGCGACGCACGACGCCTACAGGTGCGGCGCGTGCAAGCTCTGGGGTGCAATTCTGCGCGCACACGCGCCTACTTGCGTATCCCGTGTTTCATGCCGCGTGCCGGGCTGTCCTCCGCAGCCGTAAGTGCTGCAGCTGCAGCTGGAAGAACCTGTGATTGAAGCAGATACCAAAACCAAGGTGTGAAAGCTAACATATTTTAAACAGTTCATTGACTTTGGCGTTGGGGCGAGCAGCGTTACAATTCTCGTTGTGAGATCAGGCAGGCTATAATCGGGAGGTTCAGGCTGGGCGGTTGCGCTGTTCCTTACAGGTGGCAGCTCACAACCCGTTGACAACTGACCAGGAGAGACAGTATCACCGCCGACAGTGATGGTGCTCAAGTTCTGCAGTCCACCGTGGAGCGAGGAGCCTGCTGCTGTGGTTCCGAGCAATCACGATTCCGACGAAGACCAAGTCGCTGTTGAAGGACAACGATCTCGAGCAGAGCACGCGTGGGATGATCTCCTTGTGGCCGCTTTTCGATCAAAGCAAACTGAAGGTCCTTGTCAGTGGGAGAAGGAATTCAACGTGTTCTTCGACGACAGCAAGCCCGTGGGTCTTGGGTTCAAGCCTGCGTCAAAAGGCAACAAGTTCAGCCTTGTCCCTGCCGAAAGCTACGCCTGCGTTGTTCGAGATGTAGCTCCAGTAGGCCTCGCAGCAGACTACAACGCGCGCTGCCGTGCAGCAGGCGATTACTCCCGCATCATTGTCGACAAACTGCGCGTTCGAATGGTGAACGGTACCGATGTTGCCAACGTAGCGTACGCTGATGTTCTTCAGATGTGAGTATGATGGTGCATTTCACTATGTGCTCAAATTTTGTTGTTGTTAATCATCTTCCTGGTGTGATGTTCACTCGTAGGATGCGTGACGCGAAGCCGGCACTGACTTTGACACTGGCTGACATCAGTTCGGGACTGGTAACGTCGGGGCTCGACGAGAGATCCAAGAGTCTGGGAAGTCTTGCTCCGACGCGTCAAAATCGCCGCAGAAGCAGTTTGTCGATGGGACCAGGGAAGCCGAACTCTCGACGCAACAGTCTGGAAATCAAAAGCGATTGTCTGCAGCTCCCCGAGACGACGAATTCAGACGGGGACAACTCGGACTCGTTGGTGAGCAACTTGAAGGCTGAGTATCTCGAAGTGAGTCAACAGCTAAATTCAGTGAGGGAACAATTGAGTGCGTTGCAGCGTGAACGCCAAGATGCAGTGAAAAAAGTGCAGGAATCCGCTGCACGTCAACTCGAGACGCTACTCCAGGAAACCCGTAAAGTCCAACGTGAGCGCGATGACATGGTAGCAGTGAATAAACTACTACTGCGTCACAAGAGAGCGTCGACGACCACGCAAGCGGAATTGGAAGCAGTGAAGGTTGAGCAGGTCCAGTTGCAGCGCCACCAACAGGAGCTTGAGCAAACGCTGAAAGATCTCCAGGCTCAGCTTGCAGAACAGACATCAGCTGCAGAAGATAGCCGTGAGCAGGTTAATCAGCTCCGCCACGAGAGAGAAATGCTGGCTTTGCAATGGCAAGAGCTGCAGGAGGAACACCGAGACACACAGAACCAGGTGGACGAGCTGCATGACCGACTGGTTGATGCTCAGCGAGCGCATCGCGCCGTTGAGGTTGTTCTGGCAGCGCTCCGTTCTGCTCACGCTGCGAAAGCCCAGCAGGTGCGAGAGCTCCAGGCTTCTCTTGAAGCTGCCAACGCGCGTGTGATAGTTACTCCTCCACCTGAAGAAACGCATCAGACTGCTGACCTCCCCGTCGTGTTGGCATCATTGCCACAAGCGGAACCGAATTCAGCAACATCATCGCAGCCACTGCGCGAGCGGCTGAGGGATGTTAACGTGGACTTAAACCAGCACCGAGACGAGTTGTTGGCGGAATTCTCTTGCCACGACCAGCAGCTGCAGCAATTGCAGGAGCAAGTCCGTGCGCTAGAACTGGTGAACACTACAAGCAAACAGCTACTGGCTTCGCTGCACGAAGAGCTACGAGAGGCGCAGAACCGCGAGCGCAACATGCGTGGTGAGTTTAGTACCGAGCTCGAAGTCGTCCGAAAGAAAGTGGAGCAGGACGCGCAAACCGTTCAAAACGACTTGAAGCGCCAAATACGCGAGCTCGAGCAGCGCTGCGAGGATGAACGCACGGAGAAGACTCGGCTCCAGGCTGCCGTTAATGAGTTGGAAAGCGCCAGTCTAGCACATGCTGCAGCCCAAGTGAAAGAGCAGGAGTTTCTTGCACAATTCAAACGCCAACTCGAGAACGGGATCGTGGTCACCAAGTTCGGAGCTCGCGGTGTTCCGCACCAGCGTGTCGTGTACTCAGATGCTCAGTGTACCTGGTTGTCGTGGCGCTCGCCAGCAGCGTCGGTCACCCATGGATCGTTGACGCAGCCAAAAGCCGACGCCAAAGTTGACACGTGCGACTTGGTGGAGGTGCTACCCGGTGCGACGACAGAGACCTTCGCCCGCCAGCGACCTGACGCCCCAGCCCGCTGCTTTTCACTTGTCTTCGTCCACCCTTGCCGCACGCTCGACCTCCAGGCAGACACCGCTGCTCAGTGCCAAACATACCTTCGAGGCTTTCGCTTGCTGCAGGAGGAAGCAGCGCACAAGCGTCGCTAGATACATGTACTCGCTGCTTGCTTGTTCGTGGCCTTCGACGACTTCAACATCAGGATAGCGCACATTGATACCGCTTTTTTCTATTGCTTTTGCTTCAATCGAGCTGTACAACGAGTGCGTCGCTACCCAATCTAACGGACTAGCTAAATGGGATCCACTTACTGGCTCAGTCCTTCCTTGATGCCGGCAACGACCTGCTGGTACTGCGGGAATTGAGGAATGTCACCGGAGTAGACGAGGCTAGGCGGATTCTGCATGGCTTCTTTTACCACTCGCTGGATGTCTGCGGCGGTAACCTGATCGATCTTGGCGCACACCGACTCGGGCGTCTCACGCTCGCCGTACGTCAGCAGCTGGCGACCGATGTCTTCGTACAGGATCATGCGCGATTCCAGGTTCATGAGCACGGACGACTTGAGCTGGTTCTTGGCACGCGCGAGCTCGATGGCGTCCACGGGCCGGTTGGCAACGCTAAGCATCTGGTTGCACAGCAGCGCCACGAGGTTACTGGTGTGCGACGGAAGGCAGGCGCCGTAGATGCCGAGGAGGCCGACGTCCGCGTGGATGGACGAGAACGCGAAGGCCGACTCGACCCAGTAGAAGCGGTTCAGGACGCTCGTGTACAACCGCGAGTACATGCCCTTGCCAGGGCCGCCCGCGGAGAAGCTATCACCACCGCCCAGCAAGGTGTGCAGCACACAGATGGGCACCAGGTCCTCGTGGTGCCAACCGCCCGTGGGGAAGGCCAGCGCCGCGTACGAGAACTCGGACTCGGGGTTCGGGAGCGGGTACAATCCCCCCGTGTAGATCACGGGCTCGAGCGTCTCGGGGTTCGAGGGCGTCGCCATGGGCGTGCCTTCGGGCGCCACTGGCACCTTCGAGAAGAACTTCTCGGCGAACTTGACGAGCCGCGCGTGGTCGACTCCGGAACCGGCGAGTACCATCTTCTGGGCGACAAAGTGCTCAGCACGGAACTTCTTGACTTTGTCAACTGTAAGCGCGTCGATCTTGTCCAGCGGGCACTGCAGCGGGCGCCCGAGCGGCGTGTCGGCACCATACGCGGCCGCGTGGATGAACTCCTGCAACATGGCGGGCGGGTTCTCCATGAGGTCCTCCGACTGGATGCGCATGATGGCCTTGATGCCCTCCATCTCCTCTGGCACAAGGTCCACGTTGAGGATGGCATCGGCCAGCAGCTCCAGCCCCTTCTCCACATTGTCGCGCAGCAGGTCGATGGTGTAGATGATCTGCTCGCGGCCGCAGGACGACGTGGTGAGCGCCCCGATGTCCTCAATCTCGTGCACCAGCTGCGCATGGGAGCGCGTGGTGGTGCTCTTGAATCCCAGGTGCTCCAGCAGGTGGCTCACGCCCACACTGTCGTCGTCCTCGAAGCGGCTGCCGGCGTCGATGAAGATACCGAGCGTGGCGGCCTGGCCGTACGTCTCCTGCGAGATGACGCGCAGTCCCGAAGGCAGCACCGAGATCTCCGTCTGCGGGGGTTTCAGCTGGCTGGCAGGTTTGAGCTTGGGCAGGCCTGGGAGCTCCGTTGCTAGCGACAGCTGCGGCTTGGCAGCTTTGGCCAATTCCGGCCGCAGGATGTCCTTGGGGTCTACGGGACCCAAGTTGGCCGAAGGGGGCGCCTGCGAGAACAGACGTGTCTGAAAGGCCGGCGCCAAGCGACTACGGGTGCTAATAACCTGCTGGGCGGCGCGGCGCAGCGTCTGGAGACTTCGCAGCGACACCATCTTGGCTCCTAGTTCGACTTACGCAGGCGATGGATAATCGACGACTGCACTGAGCCGTCCGACGCTTTCGACCCTCAGAATGATCATCTGTGTGCGCCACACCAATTGTAGTGCTTTGCAAACAGCGCCAGCCATTTCAGCTTCGTACACCATGGCAGGTGGTAAGCGCAAGACCCACTGGTCCGTGCGCCGCAAGAACAAGCAGGCGCGACGCGAGGGTCAGGACGAGCAGGAGGACACAGAGCCTCGCCCGGACCGCCGCGCAGACCGCTCTGAGAGCGTCCACCCGGGCTCGTACGCGGCTCTGCGTCCCAAGACGGAGGCCAGCGCAGAGACTAATGAGCCCAAGAAGCCGACCAAGCGCCGCTACGGCCTGTGGGTGGCTTTCTGCGGCAAGAACTACAGCGGTATGCAGATGAATGAGGGCGTCAAGACCATTGAGGCTGAGCTGGAGCGCGCGCTGTTCGAGGCTGGCGGCATCGCCGAGAGCAACTACGGCTTCCTGCAGAAGATTGGCTGGAGCCGCGCCGCCCGTACCGACAAGGGCGTGCACGCGGCTGGCCAGCTGCTTACAGCCAAGCTGCATGTGGGCGACGACATTCAGGCGTTTGTGGTCAAGGTGAACCAGGCGCTGCCCAAGGACATCCGCGTGTTGCACATGGTGACCGTCACCAAGAACTTCAACGCCAAGTTGACGTGCGATCAGCGCACCTACGAGTACCTGGCGCCCACCTTCATCTTCGGTAAGCGTGCTCGTAGCGCGCCGTTGAAGAAGACGGAGAAGAGCGAGGAAAACGGGTCAGAGGCAGCGACGCAGTGGCCCACAGACCTGCGGGACTCGGAAGAGGGCTTTGACGACAGTGTCGTCATTGACAACACAACGCTGGAGGCGCACAAGGCCTTCCGCATGAGTGACGATACGCTGGAGCTGCTCAACATGACGCTCAAGCAGTACGTGGGCACGCACAACTTCCACAACTTCACGTCCAAGATGGAGCCGTCAAACCCGCAGGCGATGCGCTTCATCATCTCATTCGAAGCCGATCGACCGTTCGTACAGAACGACATGGAGTGGGTGCGTCTGCGCGTGGTGGGCCAGAGCTTCCTGCTGCACCACATCCGCAAGATGATCGGTACAGCCGTCGAGATCGTGTCGGGCGTCACGGACCCTGAGGCCATTGAGCGCGCAATGCAGTTGACCAAGATGGACTTGCCCAAGGCTCCGAGTGTGGGGCTGTATTTGGCGCAAGCGCACTTTGAAGTGTACAATATGAAGATGACGGAGGCGATCCAGACTTCCCACCCACCATTGGACCTGAAGGAACCGGCCGTTGCCGCTGCAGTTGAGCAATTCAAACGTGATTTCATTTACGACCACATCATGAAGCACGAAGAGCGCACGCGCACATACGCCAAGTGGCTTCGTACCATGGAGGTTCTGCCGTTTGACTACGTCGCTAAGCCGTACCTGGAGTGGAAGAAGGAAAAGGAGGAGGAAGCTGTTCGCAACGACCGGGCTGGCAGACGCGAGCTAGCAAAGGCGGCACGAGCAGAGGTCGGTGCTCAACCGAAGAGCATAGTTGCGAAGCCAGCCACCGGTGAAGCCGAGAAGCGGGAAGAGCCACCTGCTTCCAGCTGAGAGCTGACGATGGAAGTTGCCGTTTGAGTCATGCGTTGTTGCGGAGTCTTTCTTCGACAGTGTGCAAGCATTGAAACCAGGCATGTCGGGCTGTCGCCTATAACGGTTGCTCCCCAATAATACCAGCAACAACGGTGCTCGGAAACCATATTTTTAGGCGACTAACTGCTGTGCAATGCTTACTTTTCTTGTTGAAGGGCCTAGCTTCGTGTGTGCTGGACCTGCTAGCCGTCACCCGGTTTCGATCTTTTCATCACGTTTGTCGCGCTTCCCGGCTGCTTCTGGTTGCGATCGAGTTGAGTCTGCGCTCGAGAAAGAAAGGATCGATGGAGTTATCAGAGACAGCGCTGAAGCTTTCAAAGGTGATCGAGCGCGAGGCTAATAGGCGGTCGGCGCTCCACAGTTCGCGCTTATTCCACGTCCAAAGCCACCTACCGTCGTTCTCACGCATAAAGGCGGTCAAGAATCAGCTAAGCCAGCGGAGTGCACGCAGTCGGCGATCGGTGACAGTAACACCGACACCAGAAGAGGAGGACACCGTTGTGACGTCCGTGGAAGGGAGCTCTCCTCAACTAACTAGCACCATCGCGAACAAGAACGAGAAGGGAATTCTTACTCGACAAGGATCCAAAACAGCATCAGAGTCGCAGTCAATGGAATCCGATGAACCGATGGGCTACATGCAAAAAGCTTGGGTCTTCTTTGAGGACCCGCAGTCGTCGGTGCCGGCCTACTACTTCTCATTAGGGATTTATGGCTTCATCATCCTCTCCACATTCGTCTTCGTGGCTGAAACTGAGGCAGCTTTTGAACCGTACATGACCGTGCTGATTCACATGGAGGCGATTTGTGCGGGTGTCTTCTCATTCGAGCTCCTTGCTCGTCTGCTCGTGTGTCCAAGCAAGATAACCTTCCTCCGTGGTACGTCTACAAAGTCCCTATCCTGCCAACTATTGGTACTAACGTCTCCATTGCTCACCCTGCTTTTGATCTACTGTAGACTATTCGAACTGGATAGATTTTGTGGCCGTCTTCCCGTTCTACATGGAGTCGCTGTTGGACGTGGACAATGCAGGATCTTTGGGGGCCATTCGAATCGTACGCCTTACGCGAGTGGCACGCGTCCTGAAGATGTCGAGATATTCTTCGGCGATTCAGGTCTTTACGCAGGCGATTTCTATCAGCATCAAGCCTCTCACAATGCTGATCTTCCTCATGTCGATCGCCATGATTATCTTCTCGTCGGCCATTTACTTCGCCGAGTTCACCGCCGACGGCTGCCGCTCCGGTGGATGGATGGGGAAGTGCGATGCTGATGCTTCGGGCGACGTCAATTCGACTGCTGTGGTGTATTCGGCGTCGGCAGCTGCAGCAGTTGCATCTGTATCGACGTCTGACGCTTGTGTCTGTGTGGATCCGAATCCGTACCAAGGAATTGCGACTTCCTTCTGGTGGTGCATCGTGACGATGTCGACCGTAGGGTATGGTGACATGACTCCGGTAACTTGGTTTGGCAAAGTGGTTGGATGCTGCACAGTCCTCACGGGGATGCTGGTGCTTGCGCTGCCAATCACGGTGATCGGTACCAATTTTCAGAAAGTTATGAAGTCCGTCATGCATGAAACCATGAAAACCAATGTTGACTTTCTCAAAGGAAAACGAATGATCTGTCGCAATGAGATTGAAGCAATTCTGGAACGCTTCCACGCTGTGACGGAAGGAATCCATCTCGATATTGACGATGTCATCAATGTCTACGACACGGATAACAGCGGAATGCTCGAGGACGATGAAATCGCTAAGTTTCGCAATGATCTCGATGTTTTGCAGAACCGAGCATTCATGAATCAGCTGGTTGTACCAGGCGTAGGTTTACAACAGCATCGCTCCGCGCCGTCTACAAGGCATCGATCGGGTGCGATCACTAATATTCCATCGTCAACGGAGCTGCTTTTGCAGAGCAAGGCTGGCCGAACAGACAGCTTCGGTCATCGCCAACCTAGCGTTTCAATCGCTTCGCGGCCTTTGGCCACACTCGTTGGTCTCGGAGCGCCAGATACAAGGTCCATGGACCCCACAGTGGTCGCTGATGGATCTCTCCCGAACGGTCCTAGCGTCGACTCTGCTGGATTGAATAGTGTACGGGAATCATCTCCCAAGCTAGTTTCATCCGATAGCTCGGCTCACCTTATCATGCCAGACAACGAGCTGCTTCTTCGACTCCTCGACATGCAGGAAAACTTCCAGGAGCGACTTCTTGAGACTGAACAGCGGCTCGAGGCGAAGATGAACAACCTCACCAAGATCCTCATGCGGCTTGAAGGAATGATGGAGCTGGACGACTAGAAACTTCCGACCAGGAAAGCTGCAGTAGCATGAGCCTCTTGCTCAACATAAGTATTTATTCCCAATGAATAATAATGCGTTTGCCAAAAACTTGGAACTGTTTACCTTCAAAATTGACACGTCAAAGTAATTTGTAAATTTAAAAAGCCGACGATGAGGTCCTTGCTTTGACTGCCACCGCGGAGCTCATGGTCCCCTTCGGAACGAGCATCTCCATGAAAAGCGCAAATGTCTCCCCCCAGACGTCCATCGTCTCCTTGGAAGAGCCATGGAGTGCTCGCTTAAGTTGCAGGCTCCCGCGTCTCAGCTGTTTGTCTTCGCTTACGAGGGTGTCAGTCCTGCTGGTGGTCCGTTCTCCTTCATCATCATCGCTTTCGCTGTCATCATCGTTACTATCGCTGTTCTCAGTGTCCTCCTCGTTGTCGGTGCTGTTGAACCAGTCGGCCACAAATTCTGCTGTGGTCTTCTTTTGATTCACAGCGAGCCGTGCCGTTGCCAACACCAGACTGAAGTAAGGGTGCTCTTTGAGTACCTGAAGTAGGTGGTCCGAGCTTAGTACGAACAGATCACAAGCGCGGATGGTTGTGACCGTCATGAGGCTGACAGAATGACCCAGAAGTCCGCTGTCTCCGAAATAATCACCACCTTGAAAGCGGTTAGCCGGATACATATCTGGATTGGACAAACTCTTGGACAAAAGATACCCGCGAACCACGAAGTACATGGCCTTGCACACACTGCCTTCCACGATGATGTTTTCGCCTCGTGGATATACCTCAAAGCGGAGACACTGGGCAATAGCGTACGAGAGGTTTCCTAGATGAAGCTTGATACCGTAGCCGGGGTTTGCAGGATTTGCACCTTCCTCAAGAGCGCCTTCTTCTTTGGGCTTGACCCCTTTTGCATCTGAGTCTTGTGATTCATCTCGAAGAAGCGGTCGAAACACGCGGAACACGAACATGCTAAGGGGCTGCTTAGCAATGGACAAGATGCCCTCCGTCCGTACGCTAGCAGGTAGGTCTTCAAAGATTGCTTGGTAGTCAACTCCTTTGTGAGAGGACCACCAGGACGTAAGGAAATTATCAGCGCGCTGCTTCAGTTCTGGGCTCACTTTCCAGTGCGTGAGGGAGCGCTCGACGACGAGGTGGTTCTTACGGAACTGTACCTCGTTGTCGATGTACAGCAGAAAGACGTTTGCCATTTCGGCAATCATCAGAGCCATGACCAGTTGTCCAAAGAATGAGATAGCAATGGTGAACGCAAAGTTGAGCTGTGAAGTGGGAACGAACGTCCTGTTCTTCTTCACGAAGGCCGTGACTGCAAACGCCAAGCCTCGAAAAAGCCTCAGCATCAGCAGCTCTGGGGATGGATCTTCTGCTTCAAGCACGGTGGAGGGCAGCCAGCTTTGCCACTCGGTCCCAAAGCCATCGTAAATCGACACTGCAAAATACGCGCAGGATGTCCAAAACATGGCTAATAGATATAGTAGCCACAACGTTTGAGCACGATTGACCTCGTACGATACGCTACGCCGCGTTATTTCGTTCCGGTAATACACCAAGTTCGTAACTTTCAGGCATCGATTGAGGCGAAGCCACTTGCACAGAAGCAACCGACTAGAGCCACTCGAAAAACTCGTAACAAAGTGTTCCAGCGGGAACGTGGCAGCGAGGTCGAGAGCGAGGCGCTCACGCTTGTACCCTACGAGCTGGTCTTGCTCATATAACTCCATGGCTGCCTGGTTCTTGCGCATATGAAACTGGAACCAAATGTCGATCCAGAAAACGATCTCACACAGCGATTCAAACACCCTTAGACAAACTGGAATCAGGTTCCACCGGTCGAGTGAGTCGTAAGTGAGACGATACGGTACCATCACGGCCATGTATACCGTGCAGATGGACACCAATCTCATCCACTGGAGGTAGAATGGGCTCTGGATCTCGGATCCGTGAGCTAGCTGCTTCCCAACCGCCCGCAGGGATCGCATTGCTGGAACTACCCAACGTACAGCAATGGCTGCTGCTCGGACTTTCCGCCATTGCCGAACAATCCAAGTTTTCAGTCGACGGGGGGCATCATCAGATAGTTGGGCCCCGTTTCGGTGACTCAGAAGGAGCTGCTCAATGTTCTCGGCCCTTGCATTCACGAGGTCCATGCGCGAAGCAGTACGCTGGAGTCCTCGACGACGAGCTGACACGCTAGTCTCCGGAGCTTGGGCTTCATAGGCGAGTCGTTGCAGTCTTTGCTGCTGCTGCTGAATCTTGACAATGCGCAACACCTTCTGTTGCCACTCAGGAAAGCGTACAAATACCAGCTCCAATGAGTGTCGTGAGAGCTTGTACAGAATGCAAGATGTGTTCGCTTTCACGTACGCATTTCGCGGGGCATTCGTGAATAGAGCTGCCTCACCAAAGTAACTTCCGGCTGTGATCTCATTAACTTTGCGCAGCCCGCTCAAGCTCACGCGTGCTCCTGACGTCGACGTTGGGAAATCAACTGGTGCACCGGGTGCAGACGGTGTGAGCAATGGGATGTAAATGTCGAGGACACCCGTGTAGATGAAAAACATTTCGCTGCCCTCCTCTCCAAAGTGGCAAATGAATTCATCCTTGACGAAGAGCACTTGCGAGAAGAGGGATACCAGCATCCGCGTGACTGAATCCTCCATGCCTACTAGAAAGGCCACCTTGATAATCATCGGCTGCAACTGAAACATCCGCATATCCACAACCAGTGACGGTGGCAGCACACGCTCGAGCACATGCTCTTGTGTAATGGAATGGAAGCGCTTGAACAGAAAGTACTTCTTAAACTTCTCCTCGACGCTGGGTGGTAAGTCAAAGTGGCGCAGGAGCTGGCGCAGTGAGCTCAGTTTAGCAACAAAGTGCCGATTTTCCGAGTCCTGCAACTCGATCACGTCGGAAATGTGACCAACGACATACGCAAAGAGGAAGAAGCCCGTCGTCATCGTGATCACACTAAAAATGCACTCTCCGACCGCTTTCGGCAGCTCGCCTTGACTTGCGTTGGACATGAGTCCGTAGGCCCAAAAAATTGACGCCAAATACTGCAGTCCACGTGCAGCCGGTTCTAACGACTTGTACGGCCCCCACAACGTGGACCCGAAGGTAGTTTCGGTTGATCCACTGAGCACAATATGAATTCCGGACTTGTGAGCAGCGAAATCGAACCAGACGCAACCAAACATGTGCATCGCGATGAATGAATAGTAAACGAGTCTGAGAAGGCGGAGCTCTGTCGTGAGTTTCACATATTTTGTCTCGAGCGTGCGGAATTGGCTGGAGCCCTTGAAGTACCTCAGCATTTTGTTAATATTGAGCACCTCTAGATGTCGAGACGGCAGCGACCAGTTCACGATAAACAACGGTACTAGAGCTGCCATGTCGATCGCAAAGTGAACAGACCGCAGATAGCGCCGCTGGATAACGGCTAGATCCATTACCTTGTTGCCGTACTCGTAAAACCCCAATCGCAAATGCAGATACGCATCGAGCACGAACAGAAGCTCCACTGTGATCGTGACAGCATCGCCAAGCGCGCGGCCACCCGAAGTTTCGTTGGCCCCAAAGCACATGTAGAACATTACCAGAGTTCCCTGCAGAGTTGAGGCCGCCAGCATTGTTGCCTCCCACACCCCGACAAACGGCCAGTCCGGATCCACTGCTGTGCCTTGCTGCCACCACTCCAAATTCTTTGCAAGCGCTTGCACAAGTCCCGTTAGTTGTTTGCGACGTTGTGCACGGCGCATCGTGGGGCTATTCAAGCCAATCGTTCCCAAAGCTACTCGCGGCTGCAGCACTCGCAAATCCGCAGATCGAGCAACACGCGCATCGTGAAGACGTTGCTCCAGTTTTCGCAAACATTCGGGTAGTGCTGGGAAAATGGAGCGCATCGCTTGCAGATGCTCACGCGAGATAAAGACGACGATGCATCCGCTCACAGCCGTCACCCGCTCAGTGTACCCCGCCCCTGCAAACGGCTTAATACTGGAGCATCTTCTAGTTTCCCGTCGGTCTCGAGCTGCTGCAGATTGAAGAGCTGCCGTCCCGAAAAGGCCTCCAATCGGGACGTGGCGTGGAACTTCGCCATCGAGCATTATGGACACCTTGCCTTCCAGCAGGAAGAAAAGCCCAGCAGCGTAGTCTCCGCGACGATAGATGATCTCGCCTTGTCCGTAGAGGATGAATTTGAGATTATCCAGGAAAATGTCCTCTATCTGGTCCAGCACCGACGTTTTGTGGTTCTCAGTCGAGTCTTCACTTTTCTCAGGATCTGGAGATGCCATTTTGTCACAGAGCATCTCTAAGGAGTCCATTGCAGGCGTGCAAATACTGCGGACGACGTCGCGCTTGATGGCACCGGGCAGATCCTCCAGTAGCTCGTCAATAATCGCTCCGCGGTGAGCTGACCACCAAAAGTCTAAGAACGAGTTTACGCGCAAGTGGATCGAGTGTGGCGCGTTTTGCCGCTTCAGAAAACGTTGAAAACGAGCGCGGGCAGCAAAAAACTCCTTCTGTTCCAGAGCTGACGCAGTGAAACCCTTTTGTACATGATCCACAACAACGGCGGTAATGAAAAACCCGCTCAGCATGAAAACCAGAGCCGCACCGAATTCCGTATCGCTTGCAGGATCAACAATGCGACCCACTGCAGCCAGAATGTTGGCTGCATAATACAGCGATCGAAAGTACTGCTCCGCCCGAATCTGCTGAACTTGAAGGCTGTCAGCAGCGAAAACATCCCCTGAAATGGTCTGGAAGTGCGTTGCATTGAAGCGCTTGAGATACACGTCTTCACCGGGAAGGTATTGGTTTATCCCCGTGCTGTATCCTTCCAAGTACGTGATGCTAAAGTACAGGCATGCCACGATGTGGTACAGCATCAAAAACAAGATGGCGAGTAGCATGAGTTTGTGCTTGCCTTTAAGTTGGAAGAACGCCTCAACCTCGCTGTAAAGCCCGTGTAGTCGATATCCGCCAAACAGTCTGGGAAGACGCGATGCGGGGTGTGTCAACAAGCTTGGCGTAAACACCCAGTACGGCCACGCAAAGCATACGTCCAAGAAGAACCTTCCGCTTGAGACGTATCGCTGGGCAGTTCGCAATGGCTCTAAAATCTTTTCAGAGTTCACAGTGAAGGACAGGTGTAAACTACAGTAGATGTCCGCCCAGAGCACGAAATCAGCCAAGAGATTCAACGTGATGAGATACCAACTTGACCACAGCGCATCCAGAGCTGAGAACGAAAGAAGACACGGAACAAGCACCCAGTTGTAGCAGTTCACTGCGGCCACCACAAGAATCCATGCCATCCTCCAATTGGACTCCGCATCCAAGCCACGTTTCATCAGTAGATGATGCCACCAGCGCTGACGGGGTACCGACGAAGCTGCGAGATGAGGGAACTGTTCGTAAAATCCCTGGATTGCGTCCGATGGCTTGACTGCGTTGTCGTGGAAGAAGGTATCACGTAAGATGGTAAGTCTGTTGAGCCCAGTCGTGAGAAATGAAGCACGCCGGCTACTGCTCCTTGTTTCGCCTAGTGTTGCGTCACTCGGAATTGTTTGGATCGGGACCGTTTGCGGGACAGCAGGGAAAATCTTGAAGGCGTTGTGTGGCATGCTCGTTGGTCGTTTCCGTGCTGAGATTTGGCTGTCACTGCGAAAACTTTCGCTCCGTAAAATTTCCAGCGGCGGAGGTACAGGAGATGAATACCGCGGCCCCGCAGATAACCATGGTGCAACTCGATCTGGTCTCGGATCTAGCGGTGGCAACTGAAGAGGCTGGAGAGCAACCCTCGCCACCCTTTTCGTTTCTTGTTGTGGAGATGGTACTGGGGCAGTTGATGGTACAATCTCAGCCTGCTTCAATGGCCCGCCGTCGCTGCTACCCACAAGCTTTTGGCTGCTTGGTTTTCTCGCTAGAACTCGCGCATGGAGAAGTTGTTTCAGACGCACAAGCTGAATGAGCGATAGTGCAAGCGTCGTTTTTCGCTCGGCTTCCTGTTGAGGGATGTCGCCAGTTGCATCTCTATCGGGGACTCCCTGCATCGTATTCGCAGCAGTGGTGCTGCTTTTGTGCAGCATTTCGGCCACTGTACGGTTGATCACTTGAGCGTATTGCGGGTAAGCCTCTAGGAGTTTGTCCGCGTGGATGCGTGAAAGTCGATACAAAGTGCAGTACGTAGCAGTGACGACCGTGGCAGTGCGCGGTTGTCGGGCAAATACTGCGACTTCACCGACAAAGTTCCCTTTGCGAAGCTCGCGGACTTTGACTCCACCAACCACAGTGTGCAGAACCCCCGTGTGAATAATATACATTGCATCTCCATGATCGCCCGCACGAAAGAGAGCAACTCGCGCCGGCAGTGCAATGAGCTCAAGCAGGCGGGTCACAGCTCGAATAAAAAGGGGATCACACCCAGCAAACACTGGCACCAGCGCAACCGTGGCTTCGAGAAGCTCCACTTGGATATCTACTGAGATTGAGGGGCACAGTCGTCGGGCGGCTTCTCGATCGTTGGCTTCGGCTTGTGTGTAGTAGCGCTGGAGATAGTCGACAGCTTGTGCCTGTAATTGAACTGGAACCCGGTGGAAGGCCAGAATGTGCTGGAACTGGTTAACGCGCGCTTCGGCCAGCTCCGCATCGCCATCTTCGCACTTTGAGAGGAGGAAAAACGTCGCGCAAAGTGCCGTGAACAGCATAAAGCCACAAAGTCCCACGACGATCGTGAAGGCGAATTCAGCGTTGTGGAGAGGAAGCTCACCTTCGAGGTAACCCGTGAGCACTCCGAACGCCCAAAAGAGCGACATCAAGTATTGCCGCCGTGGCGTATGAGGATGTCCGTCGTGCGGTGCATGGGGCAACCAGTGGTTTGGTTCTTCGCCGGGGGCTGGATGGTTGTATCCGAAGCTGAAGCGGCCACACGCCACAAAGTGGGCCAAGAGCAGTGTGAACCCGAGCATCTTCGCCAGCTTGAGCGATGCGAAGTGTCTTGCGTAGAGGTCGTCGAGATTGGACGTCAGCGCTGGGAGACGCCACATCCGTACCAGTTTGTGCATCTCCAACAACGCAATCGAGCGCGATCCAGTGATACTTGACGGCAGCACCAGCGACAATGGTACAAGCGCCACTAAATCGGCTGCGAATGCTGGCGAAGATAGATACTTTCTTCTTGCTTTTCGTGCGTCTCGCAGCACATTGCCGTTCTCGTAGTACCCAGTGTTGAGCTGCACGTAGATGTCGGCGCAGAAGAGAATTTCACACACGTAGATGCCAACGAGCTGAGATCGAGAAGCCTCGGGGTGAAACGCGGCGAGGAATGGGATCGCTGTAAGTTCAACTAGAATGGCCGCGAGTCGAAGCTGCTGGCAGATCCGGATGAAGCGGGAGCTCGGGTCGAACGCGTTGTGGGTTTCCGTCATCAGAAGCTCGGAGGAGCCCGCTCGACCGCGTTGGCGAAGCAGCAGCATCGTCGTTCGACTCGGCGCTCGCGTCCCCGAAGATCGCCGACGGCTGCGATTCGACACCGCCGAAGCCGGCATTACGCGCATGGCTTGGACCTCCCTGGGGAATTGCACAGCCAGGTTACACTGCACGCCGCGCAGCAGCCTGCTTCTGGGCAGCGCCAGTATTTATAGAGAACTGCGATGTCCCTGCTCGAATCCGTCACGAAAACGACTCCATCAGCTCTGCGTGTGAGCCCATTCGACTAATGCAGCACTGGTCTCTCGTCTTGAGCCAACAGGTCCAAAGGTTCAAAACCTCGCCATCGAAAAGTGCAAACGTTTGCAGTTTGAAATTAAGTTACCAGCCTCTCTCGCGAGAGAAACACACATCATCTCCTAAAACTCGACCACGTCCGGCAGCTCCGGCAGATTGGTCAATTTGGCGCTCGACTTGTTCGCTGACGGCGGCGGAGGAGGCGGGGAGGAAGCGCCGCTCGAGCCTGCTGAGGAGGCAGCGGCGCGCTCTTCCGGGGTCGGGAGCTGCGGGCCGATCATGGGCTCCGCGGCGTCCTGGCTGGAAGGCGCCGGCTCAGGGCCAGCTGCCTTGCCGAACGATCCCATCGCACTCAGTCCAGCCATGAAGCCCATGTTCGGGCGCATGAAGGCGGGCTGCATCCCCACGGGTCCTCCGTAGCTGTAAGGGGCCGGGTACATCGGAGGATACGCGCCGAACGTAGCTGCCAGGCCGTACGCAGGCATACTCTGTGGGCCGGCCGGGAAGGCAGGCACGAATGGGGGCGGGGACACTTGGTACATTGGGAAACCTTGTACTGGCGCAGCAGAGGCGGGAGCAGGAACAAAAGCAGGAGCAGAAGCGGCGGCAGGAGTAGCAACAGGTGTAGGAGCGGCGGGAGCAGCGGCGGGAGCAGGGGCAGCCTGCCCAACTTCTGTTTGGACGGACGCAGAAGTCGACGCGGGGGCCGACGGCGTCGGGACGGGCTCCGGAGCCGCAAGAGGCTGCTGAGCTGGTTCCGATTCCGCGGGTTTCTCCACGACAACCAGGGCGTTGGAGACCTCAGGTTCCGCTTGAGGCGCAACTTCCGCGGCGGCAGCAGCAGCTACGGCCGCACGTTCAGCGTCGCGCTCCTCCTTCCTCTGGATGCGCTCTGCAGGCGACGTGTACTTCTCTTTCTTCTTGGACTTCTTCTTCTCCTTCTTGTCCTTCTTCTCCTTGCGCTCACGCTCGCGACGTTCCTCTTCAGCCTGCTTCAGCTCCACCAGCTTCCGCAGCTCGGCCTCGGCCTGGCGCTGCTTGGCCTTCTCGCGTTTCAGCTTCTCTTTCATCTCGCGGCGCTCCTTCTTGTCGCGCTTCTCCTGCTCTTCCCGAGCTTTGTCCGCTTCTCTCGCGCGCTGCTCCTCACGGTGCGCGCTCGCGAGTTCTGCAGCTGCAAATGCGGCGCGCTCTTCCTCCTCCTTCTCCTTAATGATACGCTTCTTGGCCCGACGCTCGGCGCGGTACTTCTTCTTCAGCCGGTGGAGCTCTTCCGCCTCTGCGCTCTCCGCTTCAGTCACACCGGCGGCCGCAGCAGGCGCCACCTCTTCCTCCTCCGCTTCCTCGTCTTCGTCGTCGCCACTGGCGTATCCGGCATTGGTGTTGTCGCTGCTGCTCACGAAGCTCTTCTTGTGGCCCTTGGAGCTGCGGCGACTGCGGCTGCTACGGCGCTGGGCCACGTCCTCCAGCTCGGCGACACCCTCGACGTCCCCCTCCACGACCATCGACTGGTCCCCGTCCTGCTCGTCGACGTCGCTCTCGTCGCTGCCAGCGGACAGACGACTGCTGTGGCTCTTCTTCGGATGGCGCGCGTCCTTGCGCATGCCCGCGAGCCGCGCAGCCGCCATCTCGGCGTACAGGTCGCGGTTGGACTCAAGCTTCTGCGCGCGGCGCTTCATGTTCTTCTCGTTCTCCTTGCGGGCCTCTCGCGCGGCGAACTCCTCGTCCACGAAGCCCTCGTCCTCCTCCTCGTCGCTGCCCGTCGCCCCCTTGACAACGACGGCGCCAAACCTGCTTGCACCGCCCTCCTCGAACAGGAATGCGTCGCTGGCCAGCGTCTTGGTCTCTCCACGCGCGTCCAGCAGCTCCTTGTCCAGCAATACAGGCTTGGTGTCGTCCTGCACCTCGTACTTGGACTTGGCCTCGCCGCCGGTGGCCTCTCCGTAGAGTCCCCAGTCAGCAGGCTCGCTCTTATCGCCGTTGGGCAGCTCCACTGAGTTGGTGGATGCGTCCGACGTGGCGCGGAAGAGCGCGCCCTGGCCTTCCGAGTCGGTCGAGTGGTCGGCGTCGGCCGCACTCTCCCTCCGGCTCTTGCCCACCGACGCGCTTGTGTAGGCGCGCGGCTTACCGTTGGCCGACTCGATGCTCTGCGTGCGCCGCAGCGGCACGAGGCTGCCGACGCTGCCCAGCCGCATGTCGCGGCTGCCGTGAAAAGCCGTCTGCACGGCCAGGAGCTCCACCCACTTGTCCTTGTCGGCCGCGCTGGGCGCCACGCACTGGAAGAGCTTTTTGTCGCGTGTCTCCATGGTGAAGGCGTGCTGGTAGCGGTGGAAGCCCGTCTTGCCGTCCCAGTCGCTGATGCATTTCAGCTGGTGGACGCTCGTGGGCTTCTCCGGGTGCGCGTCGTAGGCGCGGCGGCTCTTGTAGCTGCGCAGCATGGCGCACTTGCGGTCGTCGGCGTCCATCTCCCACGTGGCCACGCAGTAGCGGTCGTGCATCACGGGCATCTTGGCCGCGCGTTTCTTGAGCGGGCCCTCCATGGCCACGCCGGATTCGGGGGAAGAGGACGTGCTGTGGCTGCTGGTGGCGCTGGCGCTCGGCACAGTGGCGTGCGGCTCGTCGGCGGCGGAGTCCGAGCTCTTGGGGTGCTTCTTGCGGCCGAGAAATCCGCGAATGCGGTGGCTGGAATCCGCCATCGACAGTAACGTGCGTGGGTGCGGCGGAAACTCCGGCAATGAGCGAGTCTGGATCGACGGAAGCGCGACTCTTTTTTTTTCGTGTCTTTGTGAGCGACGCGCTTGTCTTCGACGCCTGGCCGCGTACTGCGCGCGACGCCGCTCCATCTAGCTCGTCTATTTATATATAATGTCAGTTTATTAGTTGCTACAAGTCAAAGTTCCAGCAATAATGACCGCTAATTGGATCGACTTGCTATCAATTTGCCTAGGCATATTAAGTCCAAAAAGGTTGTATTGCATAGCCGAGCCACAGCACCAATTCGTAGAACCGGCCCAATTTCTTCAACCTGTCGACGAAAAGCAACAAGCAATTGAACGCGTTTTGCAGCGCCTGCACGCAGGCAACGGGCGGAAGGACCAGCAGCTATTTCGACACACTTGCGGTCCTCACCCGGCAAGTTCATCGGCGGCGGCGCGGCATGCCATTTGAAATATGAGACGCGCGTCGAGAGCAGCTGAGGAGCCAGCCAGCCAGATTTAGATTCAGATTGCTTCCCCGCGAAATCGTCAATCTGCACGAGCCTTTTCCTGGGTTGCTCTCAAGCGAAGATCGTCGCTGCAGCTGCACTCGATTGGAGGCGCTCGCTCGTAGGGGCATAGTACTCAGCTGATACGATGTGCGACCAGCTAAACGCTTTGCGTCACCGACCTCTTCAAGATCGCAGGGTGGGTTGCCCCTGCGCCGAAAGCTTCCAGCTCCTACCAACTGTATAACGGCGCACCGTGCACCGTGCGTCCACTTGACTGGGTCCTGCCCAAGTGGACTTTTATAAGATATCGCAGCTACAGCATTTTCAAGCCACCTCGAGACGTGGACACAGAGGGCAATGCAATGAAAGGTCAGCAGCAACATCACTTGTGGCAGGATTCCTGGCAGGACGGCCGCAGGAATCTCATCTCGAGAACGCAGCCCGTAAACGGCAGCTTCGATCGATGATCCGCATCAAGTGAATTTGGGTCAAGTGCCCATTTCAAAGCACAAAACAACGCGCAGGGCAATACCATAACCTACGGCTCTGGACGCCCCGGCAAATCGGTGCAAGCAAGCCCGATGCAAGCAAGCAAGCCGGCATCGGCAAAACGCAAGGTGTCTGCAAGCTGCCTGTCCGCGACGGCACCGCTCGAAATAACGTCGGTAGGCTCCCCAAGAGGTACGTGCACGTTGAAGCTGCCCTTCACGTTGCTTGATACCTCCGGAACGCCGCGCAATGGCCCTGGGCCTCACGCAAGTCGCAACTGCGGACGACTACAGCAGGCGATGGAGCGGGCGATGGTGAAGAAAGCGTTTGATGGCTTTAGAGTCGACGGTGATGGAGCACCCCGTCGTGGGCAGTGCAGGATTCGCAGCGGACACGCTTGGTCTGGTCGCGCTGCTCCGCCCGTGTCGCGACTTTTGTAGATTACTCCCAACGCCCCCACTGCATGAGCCCCCCCCCCCCCCCCCCCCCCCCCCCCCACCAAGAGAACCGGGAGCAGCCAACACACCGTACGCCCTACGCACCAGCCCCTCCAGACAACGTCCGCCACCACCGCCCGCGCG